>JARK01001388.1:793437-803458 GCA_000688135.1 Ancylostoma ceylanicum | reverse complement strand
CCCCCACTCCCGCCAACTTTCTGCGTCTGTCACTGGTAATTACTAATTTCTGAGATGTTTTCATGCACAGAGTTTTCACAGCGATGACGCCGCAAAAAAGAAAAAAAACAAAATAACTCATTCTGTTAGCTACAGTTAAGTAAAACTTTAATGTTTGTGAGCATGCAGCAAGTTTTCTATTATACAACCGAGTGCTCGCCTAAAAAAACATAGAAATAGACACTGGCGACTATACCAAACACATCATGAGCGCTTGTAGCTAGGTGAGTCTGTATGGAAAGTCACTCATAATTCACCACAAAAACGGCCGGAAAAGCTACAGCTTCCTTATTGAGTCAGACCATAACAGCTATTGCACTGGGGAAGAAGACAGCAAGTGCAGCTTAGTGAACACTTCAGCTTTGTTCCTTTCATTCCAGATGTTACGCACCTTCAAGGAGTGCACAGAGACTCTGCTGAGTTCCCGTTTTCACATTTAGATGTCTACTCCTGATGAGAACCACCCACGGATTTTTCACAATTAGTATTGTTGATATTGCGAGGGCTGTTCTCATTTTCAGCACAATTTCTTCCGATTCGCCCATCATACTTCTATGAGGTTGGTGCATTATTATCGAGCCTTCTTCCCGTGGCCATCCTTCCAACAGTGAAATCGACGCTTTGCTTGGCCCTGGAGAAGTATTTTCAGAGAAGGTATACAGAAAGTCATTTTGATAAGGAAAAAGCTAGATAATTACGCACCAACTCGAAACTTTTACGAATTAAAGTGCTTTCAAGCTTCAACAAAGAATACTCAAATAGATTTGACTTGCGAGCTTTCCAGGCATGATGGATGCGTGATGACGCCAAGATTTCAGAAGAAGCGCTCTGACTTTCAAAAAAGGTCCAGTAGAATAAAAGCCTATCAAAACGTAACAAAACTGTCTCAAACACTTCGAAAGTGGCATTGTCAAACAAAATAGATGTCAAATTCATAACCAGCATGTCAAATAACCCCTGGGTTGATGTTTCACTCTTTAACCCATTGACCACCGCGCCCGTTTTCGTCTGTCCGGCGGGTGGGCCAATGGGTTAAAGAACGCCCCTTCCAACAGCGCGGCAGCCGCATGCTCTCGTGCAACTACGACAACAATGTTTATGCTAAAATAGATCATTTCAAGGAAACTATGTGGAATTTAGCTTTTTATTTATTTATTTATTTATTTATTTAATTATTTCATGCACTCAAGGTGCGACCACAATGAGAAACACAGAGACAAACGAAAGTCGGTGGAACCAACGCAACGAAAAAGCAATTTAAACTTGAAAAACTGCAGAACGTGGATGGACGGTGTTTTGAACAAAAATTCCATCAGTGGGTAGATTGTCGAGAAGGAATTGGCTTGTAGGCCCAAATCCTCAGTTTAACCACGCGGTGTCCTTGAGATAGTCACGTCAAGGTTACGCCACTGGAAGAACCATACCGGGGGAGCTCTATATTTTAAGAGCTTCTTTAATCTAAACACAAACCCCGGGCGTTGCCAAGAGGACGCTCGCAGAACGAACCGCGTGGAAAACTCATAGGCGAATGGAATAATTTGTTCTAGGGCAGTGACAAAGAGCAACAAAATCCCGCATCTGACATTTACCTTCCGTTCGAGAAATTCGCACAAATCATCGTCCATTAACAGGATCTTGCGAAGTCAAATCACAAAAAAGAAAAAAATCTATATCTACTCAGCAAGGTGAAGAGGTCTCAGCAAATCATATTTTCGTAGTCGTGATGTAAACGTAGTCCTGCGAGGAGAATCCATAACCTCCGCTGGCAACATTTGTAGCCACTGTGCAGTTCTGATGAAGGAAGAATTAGAGTATCTCATGCGAATTCTGTGATTAGTGCGAAGATTGAATCGAAAACTTACCTTTACGTCCATTGGTAGCCTTAAACAGCCAATATTCGCTGGCATTCAATTTTACCTCCATTCTTGGAATCTTGAATGCAAATACGAAAACCCATCTATGCTCTAGGCTGACAAGTTCTAGCTGCTTGAGTCTTTCCGTGTGCATACCATAAGCAGCAATTGATTACATAGATAAATGGGCAGATACTTGGGAACTACCCATTGCACCTGAAAAAACTAAATGTATGGTTATCGGAACTAAAGAAACTCTCAGACACCCTCTGTATACCCTGAAAGGATCAGTCCTGAATCCGGTTCAAGATATTCGAGACCTCGGTTTTCTCATAACGAACAAATTGACCTTTGATAACCATTACAGAGTCATAGTTAAAAGAGCAAATTATCGTATCTACAATCTGTTCAAAATCTTGAAAACTAGAAACCCTCAGGTCTATTTACGTGCTTATAAATCTTATGTGCGACCTATAGTAGAGAGTGGAATAACAATTTTCAATCCTTTTAAGAAGAAAGATATAAATCTTTTTGAAAGTGTTCAAAACAGTTTCACACGGAAACTGATGATGAGATGTTTTGGAATGAACTATGATCAAGTGCCCAGTGGTGAGAAGAGGTGTAAAATACTAGGCTTACCAACTCTACATGGTAGAAGAATAGTCGCTGATTTGACAATGATGTTTAAGATCCTCAAAGGAAAACTTTCCTTGGATCCAATTGAATTTTTTAGAGTTTCGCTGACGAGAACCATTAGAGGAAAGCTCAAGCTCAATGTCCCAGTTGCAAGGTCGCGGGCTAGGTCAAAATTCCTCACTTACAGAGCTCTGAATGAATTCAATTTATTACTGGCTAAAGATGAGCATTTGTTGAAATTATCTGTACAAGCTTTCAGAAAACTTGTCATGAAAACTTGTTTGAAATCGTCGAATTCATGAACATATTGACGTCCTTTGCTAATTGTCAGTGGCTTTATGATGTAGAATTGATTCAATATGTTAGTGGTGATTGATCTGTTATTGTACTTATTTACGCGTGGCTTCGGTCCGCGTCTCTAAATAAATAAATAAATAAATAAAATACCAAATGTGACTCAACCAACCTCATTTTGAAGAAATCCATCCTTTACACGCTATATGTTCCAATAGAAATGTAGTATGTCTCGGAGCACGATTCGCAAAACAATGTCCACAAATACTGCATAAATTTCGTGTGCAATTGCAGCGAAACAGTGCGAAAATGCAGTGCAGAAGTTGCATAGAACAGCGCAGCTCACTAGTGAGCCGCGAGGTCTTCAGTGGGTTAAAATCGTCAATTTTTTAAAGTTAAATACTTTGCCGTGTCAAATCCATCACCTTGTGCATTGCTTTGGAACTCTGCCAACCCTCAAACCAGGTATTTACAAGCCACGCCCTCCTCTTGCGCGTGTTACATTGCCTTCGTATCCTCAGGCGCCATGGCGGCATATCTTCGAACCCTAAGTTTCGCTTTCCGTTTCGAAGCCTGTTTCAAAGTAACTAGATGAATGGCCCCGTTTCTATCTTTTCATGAACACATACTTCTCCGAATATCGCGCACTAGCACGCGCTCTTCTTTTCTGTGATCTCCTCAGCTACCTTCCTAACTCGAACGACCTCAAACACATAATCGACATTACTTGCTCCTTTTTGTTGACCGCATTCGTAGTTTTTTTTTTCGTTTCACTACAATCAAGATCGAACGCGTCAGATGCATGCAACTGGATGCATATGAATGCGTCTCCAATTTTCGAAAGTTTTCAGCACGAAGTGATAGCGTGTTTCTACTTCTTGTTGGCAACGTCACCAGGCCGTAATGGACGAGCACTTTTGCATCACAGATGGTGTGCACCTTGTGAAAAATCCTTACTACATCGCCTCGCAGTTACTACACATTGTCGTTAGTCTTGCTGCGATTATTTTTATTATTTCAACACGAAGTTATCTCGCGGAATTTCATGTACACAAGAACTTGAAGGTTCGTATTTGATTTGCCCAATTGTATCCCAGGTGGCGGAACTGTGCCGACTTCCGCAATTGTTTCTGTGTAATTTTGCTTGCGATTATTTAGTCAGCGAAAGATGAATAGCTATGTATCTAGGACTCCACATGCCCTTTGAGGTCATCTGGAAATTGATAAGAATTCGAAGAGTTCAGTTTAAATTACTATCCATCGTGACATAGCATGGGAGGAGCCCTTCTCAGAGTGTACTCAATGTAATTCGTCGTGTCTTTCCCGTCCGTGAATAGATTCCACAAACCATGGACTCATAAATGCCGTAGCGGTCAAAAAGATATGATCTGCAGCCATATCGGGTAGAGAATCTTGGACTACATCTCTAGCTGATTCGCTACTGAATTCAGCTACCAAATCCGAAGTTATATATGCATTAGAGCTCTACATGTAGGCGCTTTCCAACAGCAACTTGTCATTTGCACAGTCTCATGTGAAACAGGATTGTTGAGCTGAAACTGCAACATCCTCGGATTTCATGGTTTTTTCTGCATCCTAACTAATGCTTACATTTTGAAAGAAAAATAGCTAATGCAGATTGGAGACGTATTTGCCTATTAGTTCTGCCACAATGCTACTGCTGCAATTTCTCTTCTGCTCAAGTGGGAGCACAAAGATAGTAGTCGTCGAATTCGCCAAAAAATCTGTTCTATCGTATATTGAGAATATAAGCGGCAATACAGTTTTTATTTATAAACCAGAAAATTTGCTGGTAACTAATATCACAGGAATATTCCCCCTGAGAACGGAGGTTTTCCTTCAGAATTATTGGAGAGTCTTAATTTTTTCACTTTTATCGGTTTGTTGCAAGCGCACTTTTTTATATATAGATAAGAACTACAGTAGCTGAATTGTACAGCAAATTGTTCACTGACAATACAATTTGCAATAGTTTTTCTTCTGGAATTGAAATGCTGCGATACAGGGGAAAACACTTTGTTGATGAATGCGAAGAACTTGGACTTGGAGGGCGGTTCTGATTAGAACCAATTTACATCAAGGTAAGCAATGGAAAGAGAGAACAATTCAAGCCACATCACATCCTCAAACAACAATCTGAATAGCTAAATCCATAGTTGAGTTAGAGTTTAAGATTCTCTTTCCAACAGTGCCTCTGTTCATATTTTTTGGCGCGTTCTGTAGCTCCCCGATCTTGAAATCCTGCAACGACAAAATGATTTGGATTTCTACCAGGAAATTTTGTCATAGGAAGAGTTTAGAATACTGTATTCCTTCATCCAGAGATAACTACGGAATTTACAAAAAATCTACGTAGAAAAAAAGGAATTTTCTAGAGAACTAAATGTATATTCATTTCCAGGTAATATTCTGGACGCTGTATGGCTGCATCATCGCTCATGGACTCGTTTTCATTGTGTTCGAGGTTAGCGCTGCACTAAAAGCTGCATAGGTTGCTCCGAATATTTAGTCTATACTATACTTTCCAGAGCCAGCACCTAATCACGGCGTGGGCAGCTAAGAAACCATGCGATGTTTTCCAATCACCGAAATTTTGTCTCATGGTGCGATTTGCCCTACACCTTACATGTAACTGCTTTGTGATGCTGCAACTGGGCCTCTGCGTGGAAAGGACCATAGCCACAGTTTATCCAGGATCTTATGAATCTTCGCGATCATGTCAAGGAAAAACTATATGCGTCCTAGCAGTGAGTCAATCAGTTTAGAATAGAAAACATCTTCTATGAGAATACAATGGTATGATTCATAAAACAGGTGAAAAAATTTGTCGAGCCAGCGAATTCATCAGTTCCATCGACACCAAGTACTTTATTTTTAACCAAGCTTGAGTTTATGTCCCTTTTGAGGTATTTGCACCCTGTCGTGATGTCCGAAAATAGAGGTGTAGTGACACGCTTGGTTCACTGTAAATGGTGTTTGACAGCATTTTCTCATGTGACTGACTTCCATGGACCACATACAGTTAACGCCAAACGGCCGTAGACAAGAGGTGGGACTGCGACGCCACGTTCTTCGGGCACATACACATGGGCTCTGCATGCTGGCTCTGGTTGTCTGCTACGGCATGGCACGCGAGTTCTTTGGTGCTAGCAGAAGCAGATAACCTGAGCCTGCATGGAGAGCCTCTGTCTCTCTGCCCATGAACGCAGCGCCGGTGTCTGGCCCCTTGTCTATGGAGGTTTCGAGTCCACAGTACATACAAAATATGTGGACTAGTTCGGAACACAAGCCTGTTATCAGATAGCAGCCCATACTATCTCACAATCGAAAGAAAAGAAAACAATAAACTCAAGGAAGCACATCCTTGGACGAAATCACCAACCAAACAGAATTGAGAAGATCTATAATTCCTGTATTTGTAAATTACATTATGTCCGTGAAAATAGGGCCCGTAGCAAAGTGTTATGGCGTTGAGATCAGGTGCCTGCACATCTCGGCGTTAGATTTGGGGCGATGATCGCACGCGCGACGGTGTGAGATGGAAGATCTCCCAATGGTGTGAGATGGGAGATTGTCACCAGCCACGGCAGTGCTGGGAGCAAGCAAGTGCAAGGTCCTGGAGTGCGATGAACGCCCGGTCTTAGCATTTAGATAGTGTGCGGTGCGAAGATACGCCGAGTGAAGCATCACCAAGGGCATCTCACTCGGAATATGGTAATGGTGTGAGGGTATATGGGGCCAAGTGCTCGAATCGCACAAAATGCATTTGAGCCGACAAGTTCAGGCATGTCGATTCACGCTTCACAGCACAGGGCACGCTAGAACGTGTACAACCTGTCAGAAGATCAGAGGTGCTTCTGACAAGTCGTGAACGTTCTAACTTGTTGCGATACTCATTTATTAGTGAATTTCATGTACGGTCCTTTCGATTCGCCATGGGGCTAATCGCCATACCCCTCTCGCACGCGAATTGCGATCATCGTCCCGAAGCTGATGTGCGATGATTGCACCGGACACTTCACTCTGTGCCTAGATGTAAAAATCGTTAAGAACATGGATTGTATGAGGTCACATGAGTAGTTAGATGCTGAGGGTTCAACCGCTTCCACTAGCTTGCACCCACTTTGAAAACGGCCACTGTATTCTCAAGCCGGATAGAACTTCTGCCGATCGAAACTGAAGTTACCTCGAGGCTGACAACTTGTCTGACTTCATGCTCTCCTAGGGAGTGACCGACCAATTTTACAGACAAGATCTCTTCTCGATCTGAGATATTCTGCAAGGGAAGGCACGCAAAAATGGTTCTTGTATGCCACGCAGATGAAATCAGATGCGTACAAATGTTTATCTCCGACAATCACCTTAAAGGCAAGGTCCGGCCAAAATCTTGCCCATCCAGGTTTTCTGTTTCTTAGAGTCCACACAATCTGTATAGCACGTATACCAAAATGGAGAACTCGACGTGAGCTTTATCGCAAGATATGAGACCAAACGTTTGGGGATTACGGTAGCCGTAGGAAAACACGCTCCTTTTCACAAAAGATGCTCGCGTGCATAATAGACAAAGTTGGATGGTGCGCATGGATACAGACACCTTAACGAACTCTTCCTGGAACCACCCTTATCAAACGGACGGCACAGTCATTTGAAAATGAATTTTTTCCTACGACGCCACAACAGACAACATGTGGGCGCGCCGTATAACGTTATATGAAAGCACGGCCGCTGCAAACGTGCAAACGGCATTCCAAAACTGGTCGGTGGGAACCGTTCGTTGTGGGACTTTTTCAGGATTTTTTCGATTGTATCCGTCCAAGGCGTCGCCGTGGGCGACGATTTAAATAAAAATCGAGGAGACGAAATTTTGCCCGGACCTTGCCTTTAAGGCGATTATCTCAAACTTGGGTAATTAAAATTAAATCATATTTGTGAAGAATTAAAACTTGTAAATAGCGAGAAGTTTCGAAAAAATCAGAACAGAAGAACAATCAAAAATCCGCCCCCAATTAGGCCTCTTTTTTTATACAGAAAAAAACACATGATGATGAACACTATTGAGACTACAGAGATTCCATTCTGCGAGAACATGTGGAGAAGAAAAGAGCTTCCTACCTCACGAAAAGTAGGTGGGAGAAATCTGGGAGGAAATTCTGTAGAATCACCAATGGTCTACAATGAAGGAATTACTGGAGTGTCAGAGAGGCTTCGATTTCGTGTGCTATTCTCGTTTCGCACAGTCAACAATTGTGCTTTAAGAAGAAGCGACAGTAGCAGCGGGTATCCAAAACCAGGCATTGGCGGATAATTTACGTTTTGAGAGATCGACCACAATACTTGAAGGAGTGGACCTCCATACTTGAAAATTGATAGACTTGGCAAGAAAGAACTTTGATTGCACTTGATTATGGCAATCACGGCACTCGAGGACAATGACTGTCGAGGGAAGAGCGGTCAGCGGAGAAACAATTCAACGTTAATTCGTCGGACGGCTAAACGATCAGGCGCAAACTTACATCATTAATGTGCATAGCAATCGGTACAATGTTTGAAAATGTCTGCAGAATAATTACATCACGTCAACAGAAACCTTATTTTCTTGGTCAAACTTTTCGACAATGACTGTATATCATATGCTAAGCAGAGATTTTTTTCAGATATTCGCCTCACTGATTGGTGCCTCACTGACGGATTTGAGTTCCAAAAACAGTGAAGCCCTATCGTCATGCCTCAATAATCACAAAGGTGATTCAAGTGCAGCATCTGCTGCCCCTCTTATCCTCCAGTTTACGAAAGAAAGGTTTTTGGTCTCAACTGCTAATTTAAGCAATTTATACTTCAGACAACTGGATGGCCGTCGATATTTCAAATTATTTTCTCACAGCTGTCAATCTGCTCACTTTCTTTTGGGCATGTACTCTCCTTTTCATCAATAAAATCTATAAAAAAAGGTGAGACTCATTTTGGCACATATCAACAGGTTTCTACAAGTAGTATTTGTAGTATCTGCTTAGAAAGTGCAAGAATTACAATTCGAAGGCAAAAAAGCTACATTGCCCTCTGCTTGCAGACTGGATGGAAATCTCTCGAATCGATACCAAGTACGAGAAAACCTGGCAAGCACTAGATTAATCATGATATTAGGATGGATGCAGTTTGTGATTTATGCGATCCATGTGAGCTGCAATATTGCTCGCCGAGCGTCTAAGGACCACATGAGCACTGTGTTATATAGAGCACTAGCGAGTATAGGCTACGTGAGTTATTTTGTTCTTGTCTTTTTTTCAGTATAACATGAACGATGTGTACTATCTCGTCAGCACAGTGTCGGAGGAATGATATGCTATGCTACTCAGTTTTTTTTTTTTGTGGATTGTCACATACATCACTTTTCCTAAGGACAAGGGAAGGGTCTTCAACATTTTGGAGAGTTT
Organism: Ancylostoma ceylanicum; assembly: GCA_000688135.1. Taxonomy (NCBI): domain Eukaryota; kingdom Metazoa; phylum Nematoda; class Chromadorea; order Rhabditida; family Ancylostomatidae; genus Ancylostoma; species Ancylostoma ceylanicum. Next base: position 794,184 of record JARK01001388.1, on the reverse strand, counting down.
CATGAAAAAAAAAACAATGATTGGATCTTGTCTTCAGTTCATTAGCATCAAATAGATTGATTCACTATACTTCGTGCGGTTGAAAGTAATATCCTGCAAATCTGCTCAACTACATGCTTGTTTTCGGTTGTTTGCACGATTTAAACTCGCATTTCTCGCGACACTGTCGGTGGTGTCCACAGTGCTTGCTCTGCTTTTGCACACACATTCGTTTGGCGTTGCGCTCCCTAATCATGTCATTGCTTCACAACGCATTGCTTCGGATATCAGCGTCGCTCCTCTCTTAGTCACACGTGGTCCATTTCCTCTGCCGTTGCTGAGTGTCAACATAGGCGTGTGAAATCACTGGAGCTGTAGGTGTAATGCTCAAAATCATGGACATGAGAATTACTGAGGTCCTCGCCAATTGCACAAACTACCCTTGCTCACGTAATTGATGTGACTGAAGAACATCAACCTTTTCGAGCACCCTGCATCATACCGAGACAAAATATATGGAAAAAATGGTCATCAGATCCGCGATCAGGGTTGTGGATAACCCTTGCGAGCATGCTTCAGCCATACCCCAAGCGAAACTCGCAAGAAATCAATAAAATCTACAAATCATCAGTTTTTGCGTAAGATGATTATCAGATTCGTGATCAGCGTGATAAACTGTCGTAGCTGGCACATTTCGATCTGGTTTGGAGTTAAACTGAGAAAAATCTATCAATAAATCGATATCCGAATCAACTTCATTGGGGGGGG
>JARK01001388.1:778377-789497 GCA_000688135.1 Ancylostoma ceylanicum | reverse complement strand
ACACACACACACACACACACACACACACACACACACACACACACACACACACACACACACACACACACACACACACACAAACACACACACACATGAATTGCCAATTAATAGATAGTAGATAGATAGGGCGGGATTGAGCATGGTGGGCGCCTTTGTACATGCATGCGTTCGAGCTTGATTACCCGATTAACTGGAAAAATTGGAGTGATTCCTTTTGCAGAGACGCTATATTTGATGGCACCTTCAATACTGCAGAAAAGCGGGGAAACTTTTTTCAATGTGAGTGCTGCCTTGAAGCTTTGTCCGAAGGCATTTCTAGAACATATATGATGCTGACAACTAAAATGTCCCAGAAAAATTGCGAGAATTAGCTCTTGTGCCGAAATTTTGCCGTACAGGTTTGCTATACTAGATATTGAGGAAGTTAGGAAAAAAAGTGTACATTGACTAAATTGCTACCAGAACTTTTTTAGCTACTGCACAATGCTCCGTTTTATGGTAGCACGTTGTGCAACTGTCGAAAAATTCGAAAAAAAATTAAAAAGTGGACAAAAAAAAACTGCGAAATCCGAAACGTTCCGATCCCGCCCAACTGCCGAGATCCGACCCGTTCCGATCCCGGTCAACTTCGGAGATCCGAACCGTTCCGATCCCGGCCAACTGCCGAGATCCGAACCGTTCCGATCCTGGCCAACTGCCGAGATCCAAACCGTTCCGATCCCGGCAATTTGCTGCGGTCCGTACTCAAGCCCGGCCCCGATGCTTCCCTGACTTCGAATGATAATTACTTGGTGCTGTTATCTTGTGTACGCACTGACGTATCAAACCTACCAAGTACACAGGATGAGAGGACCAAGTAATTATCATTTGGAGTCAGGCAAGTAGCGGGGCCGGGCCTGAGTTCTCCGCAACTAGCCGGGATTGGAACGGTTCGGATCTCGGCAACTAGCCGGGATCGGAAAGTTTCGGATCCCGGCAACTAGCCGGGATCGGAATGGTTCGGATCTCGGCAACTAGCCGGGATCGGAACGGATCGGGTTTCGGCAGTTTGCCGAGGTCAAAACCATTCTAGTCCATACACTCGAGGAGATGTCAGAGATATGTATAAGCAAAATCTATGAGAAGGGAAAATACTGTCGGTTGGTGATGAAGGTGACAGAAAAAGGTTGCTGCTTTGGTTTTGCTTCATACCGAGGACACTCAAACAGCACTAGTTGAATTTTGACAGAGAAATGAGAAAAAAACTAAAATGGGATGAAATCGACGCCGAAAATGGCAGGAAAATCGTCAGAACTAGAGTTTCTCGCCAAACGCGAAGACATTTTAGTTGGCAACGTCATATATGCTTCCCACCATAGATTTCGCATTCCGTCTCCCACCTACCCCTTTCCATCTTCCTTCCTCTTTCGCAAGAACAAGTTGAACAAAATTTCTTCAGAGAATGACAGAAGCTAACAACAGAAGTGCACAAAATTAAGCTGCGATTTCGAAATCTTTTTATATAAATCCTGGTAGTGCAACAAAATTTTCTATCGCGCAGACGTGGGGGGCATACACGTGATCGCATCGTTTCATCATGTGCACAGCTCATAGAGAGTGCTGGCAGATGAGGTGAAGCTGACGAGACGGTCGGCCGATGTTTCATCATAAGTGGATGCATGTAGTGTAAGTCGCGGTGGGACCCACCATTCGCTGGTTCCGTTGGTCACGATAATGATGGATACAGTCGCCAATGATAAAAACGAGAGACTTAGACAATGCTTGCAGATTTCACGGCAGAACTATGTAGCCTCCTGCGCTGGCAGTCTCAGTAAGACAATGTTTACGAGTTTTCAGGCTGCATAATATACGGTGCAGGATTATCACTATGCGGTGCTAGGCAACCCACGGCGGCATTGTGTGGCCCACAGATGCCAGATAACGGCTTTAGGAAAGATGTGGGTCCATCTATGAGGAAAAGTGGGTCAGCCATCAGCATCGTGGGAAACACTTGGGTGAGGATGGTGCGCCGGAGCTCAAAGGCGTAGAAAAGACCAGGCTTCAGGTTCGTTGAGGGAGTAAGGATGCGCTTCAGCTCAACATTGTGGGAAACGTTGAGATACGGTAAAGAAACGCTGTGGTAAAGAAAGGGAGGAAATAACATTACACCGGAGAGTAAATTTACGTGACGCTATGTGATGAAGAATTTTCGATGAAGGCTACCATCAAGATTGGTAGCCCGACGTTTGACGTTTGGGCTGCCCGAATGGCAAAACATACGCATTTCATAGGTGGGGTTTTGTATTTGGGCACAGTTAATGATTTTCGCTTGTTTCCTAATTTTCTGAAGTCTCCAAAAATGTGAATACTTTGCACATACTTCAAGTGGCTGCCCCACCCCACTTTCTAGCGACCCGTAGGGCGCTAGTAAGACATATGTGGTTGGAAGACTTGTCTCGGGCGATGCTAAAAGTTATAGTTAAATTCTGCTAAATTATTATTATAGTACATGCAACAATTCCACGTCGATATTTCCCACAGCACTGACATACACCGCCTTCACTCACAGCGGTGTAGCTGAAAGGGCGAGTGGATAGTGACGCGGGCTCGTATGCAAAGGTTCGAGGGTTGGAACCCCTTCCTCAATTCCTGTTTTGCAAACTTCCATCTTCAACGCAATTCGGAAATGTTCAGGAGGTGAGTACTCTGATGTGAAATGGCGATACATTTGGCAAGGTTTGTTTGGCAACCTCGCAGACGAGCTTGCAAACTAGCCCGACAAACCAACCCCGTGGCTTACTATCGTACCGTGGTTTTGATACTGGGAGTCCGCTGCCTTACCAACTGCGCCATCCGAGTCGACACCGATGACGATTGGATCACCCGATAAGAATGAAATGAACATATTAACCCCTAAAGTGTATCGCCACGCAAACCTTGCCATTTGTATCGCCAAACACCCGTAAACTGTCTTGCCAACAGAATCTCTTGCCTTTTGTATTGCCAAACACCCGTAAAATGTCTTGCCAACAGATTCTCTTGCCTTTTTTATTTCCAATCAGGCTCTTCACTCATTCTCTCGTAATGTACGGCCAAGGAAAATTTTATCCCATAAACTGTCTCGCCAAACACATCCTCTTGCCAAATTTATTGCCGTTTAACATCAGAATAATTAGTTAGTTTACACTTATCAAGCTATAGGAAATTTTCAACTATATGAAGCCTACTACGTCTCATGATAAACTACGCCGGCTTTGCTCGATTCCTTTTCGAAATTAGTCATTTTTCTGGCTTCAGCAAAAACAGATGCCATCTGATAGAGAAATCTTTTACTAACCGCAGCGATCTACACAGACAATGAAGTGTTCAAAACAGTAACAGTGAGAAAAAATGAGTAAGATGCTGTTGCAATCGATATAAACGAATTTACTGCAAAGATCAAGAAGGAAGCAAAGTTGAACATGAGTTAAGAAATGCCCTGGATCTGTACACCCTATCCGTATGCATTAATGAAAAAGGGCGAACTTTTTTGCCAACGGTGCGACAAGCAGACTTTGCCTAGTCAATTTCATGGTTAATCATCGAATCCCACGGATCTCCCTCATAGAGGGATCACAACCGGTTAGTCGCGAAGGCTACGTGACGCGTCCGGATAGGCGGTTAATCGCGGACCAAACGCGACCTTGTACCTGCCCTGAGACGCGGGTGCATTCAGGGAATGGACTCCCTGTTTCTGCAGTATCGGAACGATTTATACTTTCTGTCAGCGCGTGAGTATGTTCATGCATGCGTGGGTGTGCTCGCGTATCTGCAGATTGTATCCTGCACATCTATAAGATCAAAAGCCCTGCATTCAAGTAACTAGGAAGTACAAGGGAGGCGGTTTGGAGTCGCCTCCAACAAATAAATTCCATCGTCCTCTCCCGGGGAGCCCGGCTAACTCCCCGGTGAAACTCTACACCAGCCCCCACAGACGAATAGAGCGCAGCAAGTTACCCACAGCAAGAAGAAAGAGTGTTCCCCTAATTTCGGAGGAGTCACTGGTACGGCAGCGTCAGTGAGGACGAGGTTCGAGGGTTTATCTAGGCTGCCTAAAACGAGAAGGACTATGATGACGATCTGTACCTTCAACGCACGGACCCTTGCATCGGAGGCCTCCATCGAGGATCTGATGGTGCAGGCCAGGAAGATCAGGTACGACATCATCGCACTGACCAAGACGAGGAGGCACCTTCCGCTGAGTGCCACCTTCGATAATGGAGAAGAACTGTTCCTTGGAACCTGCGATAGTAGAGGAGTTGGCGGTGTCGGTGCACTCGTCAACACGAACTTGGCCATGAACATCGATTCTTTTGAAAAACTAACGACCAGAATCGGACGTTTGCGACTGAGGAGATGTGGATCAACTCCGGCCCTGACAATCTTGATCGCCTACGCTCCAACATTCAGCTACGATGAAGACGAGATCGAGGCCTTCTATATGGACTTGTAGAAGTTCTTCAGAGGAGACTACACATTCTATAAGGTCATCGTTGGCGACTTCAACGCCAAGATTGGCCCTAGAAGAACGCCTAGGAACTCCACATCGGTACCCAGGCCTACAGTGGAACGAACAGGGAGAGGCTCTTCGAGTTTATCACGACGACGAGCACCATCCATGGTAACTCACAATTTCAGAAGCCAATCGCCCCGCGATGGACGTGGGAGTCACCCGGTGGAGAGTACCATAATGAAGAGAAGATCTCAAAGAGAGACGAGCAGCAGTGTTGGCCGAAGCCGCAGAGGCAGGGAGAAGCATCCGCAACACCCGCCAAGACTTCGCCAACCGTAAGACCAAGATGACAGCCCTCCGACGCCTAGACGGGACGACCACATTATCTGGAAGGGTAATGGAGAAGGTCATCTACGACTTCTACTCGGACCTCTTTGAATAGCCATGTAAACCCCCAATGTCATCTCAGGGAGGATGGATATGTCATCCTGTCGGTTCTCCCTTCCGAAATCCGACATGCCATCAAGTCGGTGAAGAATCGTACAGCGCCCGGCCCCGACAGGATTCGACCCGAACATCTGAAGAATCTACCGACAATTCTAGTGAACACACTTGCCAGACTCTTCACGCGATACCTGTCGGAATGCAAAGTACCTAGCCAATGGAAGACCAGCAGGATCGTGCTGCTGCACAAGAAGGGAGACCCGCAGGACATCGGCAATTATCGCCCTATCTGCCTACTGTCCGTAGTCTACAAACTCTTCACGCGAGTAATCCTCAACAGGATTGAAAGAACACTAGACGAAGGACAGCAATGCGAGCAAGCAGGGTTTCGGAAAGGATTCAGTACGATCGACCATATACACACATTCACCAAGCTCGTAGAAGTATCACGAGAGTACAGGATGCCTCTCTGTCTCACGTTAATCGATTTGAAGAAAGCCTTCGACACCGTTGAGACAGAAGCAGTCCTGGAAGCCCTGGGCAACCAGGGTGTACCGACTCAATACATCAGGATATTTCGTGAGCTCTATAGCAACTTCACAAAAAAACGTCAGAATCTCGCCATTCTACGACGACATCACCATCGACGTCAGGAGAGGGGTTCGACAAGGCGACACTGTGTCGCCGGAACTTTTCACCGCCATCCTCCAGGACGTCATGCGAAAGTTAGAATGAGACAATATGGGAGTGCGAGTTGACGGCCGGCTGCTACACCATTCTCGCTTCGCTGAAGACACTGTCGTTATAACACCTAGCATCAGTCAAGCGGAGCGTATGCTGGCCGACTTCGACGACGAGTGTGGAAAGATCGGTCTCCAACTGAATCTGACGAAGACGATGTTCATGAGGAACGGATGGGTCCCGAATGCCCCATAGTCGCTCAAAAGAATACGGATATCTAGGTCGGGAAGTCAACATGATGCTCCAGAGCACCTCGCTCCAGAGCTGGGCAGGAGGAAGCGAGCGGCTTGGGGAGCCTACAAGAGCATCGAGGTCGTAGTGAAGAGGACGAAGAACATGCCTCTGTGCCCACCTCTTCAACACCACGATTCTCCCTACTTTGACTTACGCCTCGGAAATCTGGGCTTTACGTAAGCACGATGAGAATGCCGTCAGCGTCATCGAACGCTCCATCGAGAGGGTGATGCTAGGACTGACCTGCCTCACTCAAGTGAGGGCGGGAATACGGAGTTCCACCTTTCGTCAACAATCGAAGATCAGGGACGCTGCCGTGTACCCCGAGTTGAGTAAGATCAGGTGGGCCGGACACGTGATGCGCCTAAATGACCACCGTTGGACGAGAGCCGTCAGCGACAGGACTCCGCGGAACGTAAAGCGCACGACAGGAAGACCGCCGACCCGCTGGTCAGACCTCTTCACAAAGTCCTTCAAAGAACGATATGATGCTCTTCGTGTCTCTCGAACGGACAGAACGCATTGGATTATCCTGGCACGTGAGAGGGACAAATAGAAGGATTGCTGGCGCCCGCTCGTTATACCCGACAATCAACGGGAGTCAGGGTGATCAAGGTGATCAATCATCAAATCAATTGCAAGAGTCTCTAGAAGGTTACGTTCTCCAAAATACATGTTCGATGGGTATGGCTTGCCCAAAAATTCGACAAACGGGGTTTTCGAAGGTGAACTGCGAGTTTTATTGTTCTCACAATCTATGTCCTTTTCGATGTCCATCTTCTTGTCCTCTTCAAAATCTTCCCCGTCTTCTATCGTCAATTCACAGTGAGCCACATCGAGTAGAAGCGCAATTACGCATGAGCAGTCAAAATTTCAAGCGGTTAAAGAATAAGAGCGTGACCGATTAGATTATATCGTAGGTCAGAATACTTGGTCGTACCAGCGACATCACATTTATATCCAGTATGAAGCTTTTATCTACTATTTCTAAAGAAGCACTCGTAGTTATTGCTCATTTACCTCCGAATTCGGTTATAGGTTAGAAGTGGACGGTGGACAAAATTCGAGAGGCGAGGCATTCGAAGGTAATAAAATCTAAAATTAATTTGTGGAAAGCATTTCAAGGATTCTCTGAATACTGTTTGCAAGAAGTTTTGCTCCATTGTTTACTCTGCATTGACTCAATTTGTTCCGTCATCTAGCAGGTTATAGCCCAAAATACCCCCGACATATCCTGAATCTATTGGATCGGAACGATCGCCTCTTTTTCTCTCTTCCCAACCCTCCAAAGAGTCTGTTATTCAAGAAAGTTTGCTCTGACCTTCAACACACATTAAAAAAAATAAAAAAATGAAGCATTTTCTTTCCAATCGCGAACGGCATCAAGCAAAACAACCAAATGTAAAAGCTCTGTTCTCACTTGTCAAGTCACGAATTCGCACTAGAGGTGCCGGCTACCTGTTCTTTATGAGCAAAACGGCAATTCCTGCGTGAGTGATCGCTCGCGATAAAGCAGCTCTTGGTAAACAGTCTACTATGATATTTTTGCAAAAGAGTGAAAAAGTTGGTGACATACACATTTGATGAGAATCTGCCACCAGCATCTATTTCTCCTGATATCTAAATCCAACCAACAGATGTTTTGGCTTATCTCAAAAGTCTCAGGACGTCTTCTTCCTCGTCTTTTGACGGAACACACCGAATATTCCATATGCGCTGCGCTGACGTTGTATCAAGGCCAGGNTGCAGTTACGCATTGAAAACAATAGCTATCGAATCAATAAAGATTCCTAATATCAAATCCGGGGAAATTGCCATCCTAGTGAAGAAAATTTACGCTGATAATCCTTATTAGAATTTATGAATTTACACATGAAATTTTGTTTTTTTTTTGTTTTTTTAAAACAATTTTTGTAGATCAACTGAATGTTCAATTTAACGCTTGGTCGGCCATCGGCGGCCCATTGCAGGGCGAGCGGCGAGGCACGACGCCGCCCGCCCTGCAATCGCCCGCGGATAGTCCGCACCGAGTGTCTGAGTTATTATAAAGTAGGAAGATACCTTTCCCTGTTCAATGCTCCATACTCTCAAAGTGTTGTCATCCGAACCGGTAACCAACATGTCACCTTGAATCTGAAAAGATTAAAAAAAATAAGGACATCATAGTCCATTGTCTAATTTTATTTTATTGATAGTCCGCAATGCAAACTTAAAGGCAGTGTGTCAGGTCGTTTTGGGTATCGAGATCAGGGTCAAGCATGACGATGGGAGAAGCCGACCCTCAATACGACCCCTCCTCTAATCCCTCGTCCGACCCCCACCTCTGTACGAGCCCCCCTCCCCACCCCGCCTCTCTTGCTCAAGCGACTCTAGAGTGTCCTAGTTATAGTTTTTTACTCTATTTTTGTCATGAGCTGTCTCCGTCGTTGCTCTTCATGAAATCCTTTACGAAGACCGAAGTCAACTGGTCAAAGATGCCAATAAACTTTTCCTGCTCAAATAGTTTTTCCATCCAACTTCATTACAATATAGACACACATCAGAAAAGATACAATGTAACAAACGTGTAAATGTGAAAAAGTGATCAAGTGACAAGTTTTAATCTCTCATCTCAATCAGTGGGATGTCGGGTTCCCTGGCGACAGCTCTTCTCCGTTCATTGCGGTACTGGACATGGTACCTTTGTTGAGTCAGCGAACAGAAGGAAGACTGTAGAAGGTTTATTAGCCGCAAGAATGGAACATACTCCGGAATAGAGGATTTAAATAGGAGTAAGAGTGATAAGTGAGAGCCTGATTGATTAGATATGTTGTACAGATCAAAACACACTGGTGGCTCATTCCCCAACAACCTCCATATGTCGAATAGCTAGAAATAGAATACAAGTCCTGACTAGTGAATTTATCGACACTTATGAACTTACAAGAAGTAAAAAAGCAAGTAAGGAATGACGACGCTCTCTTCCAAGCATACTTTGACTAACTGTTCTGCGAGCGGCGCATCCATCTCTGGAGGAACTCCGTAGTTCTTCCGAAATTGTTCAGGGACATCATATGCGAAATGCATGTCCATGTCTAAAAAGAACATCCAGTTACGAGAATGATAGCTCATTTATTTTCATCATTTTTCATCAGATCGCCTCATTCACTTTATCCATGTGGCGACCGCCGGCGGTCGAGGAGATCGCGACGACAGCCGGCTGTATACTGCCGCTATAGTCCTCAACGACTGTATCACCTTGCGTCGCTGTCGCCGGCGACTGTGAGGCCAATGCCCATCGATCGTGGGCGGGGCGGCGGCCGCCGCCGCCGTCGTCGGCGACTGGCGATCGCCAACACATCCTTGAAAGAGGAGTACTCAAAGCATATGACAGAGCAAAAGGCAACTACATTCCGGTGAACTGCAGAGATTTGGAGAGATTTTACACACCCAGGTCCCAACAGTCTGATGCGTAAAATGAAAGAGGCAACTGGCTGCTCGCCTACTATCATAAGGCTTTCAAAGACTACTCTACCACTCGCTGCGGTGGAAGTGAAGAAAAACAAAATGAGGGAGCTCAAATGCTAACCATGAAACTATTCAGAAAATTATATGTGCACCTACCTTCAGACGTTGACCTCAACGATGAAGACCCAAAACTGTCCTACTACCTGAAAGACGCACCTGGCTTTGATCTACAGTACCTACAGAGCGCGAGTCTAGGAAGAGTGCACGAACGCAACCGTCCGTTCGGACCGACTCGTGACCTCCTTAACTAGTTCTATGGCGGTGTTCAGGGACAGCTTCGTTTCCAAAATGGAAACCGGACGACGACCATGCAATTAAAGGGACGGACATGGCAGCATTGGGAATGCCCATCATTCTATAATAGATATAATCGACTTCAAAGGTGATTTTGAAACCGGGTTCATTGATTATACTCCCCCGCACGCGACGTTCTTTAACAGAGACTGTCCGGAGTACATCGATCCTGAGACTAATCGAGTGGACCCCCGTAAACGACACATCCTTATGCGTAGATCGATCAGAACAATCGAGCGTTACAGCAACATCCCCAATCTTGAAAGGGCATTGATCCAGTTTTATAATAGCATAGGTGGAGCTGTGGCCAACTTCAAAGAATGACCTCCCAGATTCCGTGAGAGCACTGATAGTTTGCACTTGGTGCTCCTCGACAAGTCCAATGTTCTTCAAGTGCCGGAGGAAGTGGTGCAGATACGACAATATGTCTCGTTTCCAAGCCTCTTGGAAATTTAAACTTTTTCAGGCAATAAGATGTATACTAGTAGTTCCTGCAAGCAGTGCTGATCCAGAAGTAGCTTCTCGGCAGCGAATCATCTATTGAGGGAAGAGGGGACAAATATAAATACAGAGACTCTCGACCATCTGATGACGTAGGCAACTGGATCTTTCGGACTGCTCGTAATTTTCCTACATCTTAGCGTTCAACGCAAAAGACCCAGTCCGTTGACTCTAACGCCCGAGCAACTTGCCTCTCAATGGATGCATCCACTCCGCGGCATTGGAATACATCACCGAAACCCTTCCACATCCGAGAGAGAAGGCAGTCTTATGAAATTAGTAAAAGATGCTCTTTCAGTAAGTATTCAGTCCTATTTTATTCCAAGAATTTCTAAGAAATGTTATTTTTTTTATTTTGCTAGTTGACGTGAACACACTCGCTGGTCTCCATGTTCGACAATACATGATAATGCCCAGTCTCAATCATCGGACCGACTCTGCCTACATCAAATACCACTTTCTGCAACAAGTAAGATCGAAATTGGACATTTTTACTATCGGTTCAGGGAAAAACACTCAGCAACCTCGAACACAATGAATGCTGCGCTTCCACAGTTAATAAACTTTATTGAGCACATCAAATTGATCATAAGTTCCTTCCACATCGAGATTACCTCTATGATGGTTTTTCGTGGATTCTGAGAATTTTATTTTTTTTACCATACGCAAGGATCTACAAGCCTGTGCAGTGATTTACGTACCTGAGGATGGCGTCTCGAAATATACTATGGTCTACAAATTCACTCTATCTCATGTATGCGTGAAAACACCCACGCGGAAACACCCATGTTGCTCTTTCTTATGATCAAATCATGAACAAATCATAACCTTCAGGTTACATACATTTATCGACCTACCTCCCTACTTTATTCCATGTTCGAAGATACAGACCTTCTCCTACCCTCACCCTTCAATACGACCCCCCCCC
>JARK01001388.1:729322-778203 GCA_000688135.1 Ancylostoma ceylanicum | reverse complement strand
CCCCCCTTCTTCCCACCTCCCTCCCATACATCCCCCCCAATGGGATTTTCCCATCGAACGCTTGACCCTGATCAAGGCCTTTATATATAATTTTCAATCTTTTGCTGATGCACGGGGAGGTTCCTGCACTTGGAAAGGAGCACTAGTCACACGTATACCTAGAACAGCCGATGCTTCTACCCTTTTCGATTTTGGACCTATTAGTATCTGTCCTACCCTGATTAAAGTGCTTGAAAAAATTGCCCACTCAAAAATCCTAACATGGCTCAACGCAATTAGAATCATCCCTTCTCAGCAGCATGGCTTCATTTCAGGAGTATCTACAATAGTTAGCTACAGTTAGTTTTTTCTATTGGGTTACTGCAGTAAATCTTGGGAAATCTGCGGATGTAATTTATTTTATTCTTTCGGAAGCTTTTGACAAAGTTGGTCATTTCAAGCTTCTTTCTAAACATCAAGGTTTGGGGCTTGATTCAAGACTCATGATTTGGCTTAAATCGTACCTCACTCACCAACAGATTTAAACATGTGAAAGTAGCAAATATAATAGTTTGTCTGATCATCACAGTTGCCTCAGCTGTCGCCCGCAAGGGAGCGTTCTCTCCCCGTTGTTCTACCTCATTTCTTCTTATGACCTTCAGGACACGTAGAGGACCCTTCCTGATATCAGAATACATATATATGAATGCCGATGACATTAGGGTATACCACGCCACAATCTTTCTCTATCTCTCTTGAGTCTCCTTCCTTCGACCCTTACCTAACCCTCTCTTTCCTGCGAAGGTACCTTTTACTGATCCTTGTGCAACTAACACCACAGTAGTATTAGTTTATTAGTACAGAATAACCAGTAGGCGAGGGCGGCTGCGGCTTCCGGCTGACTCCAATACATGCACAGCTATAGTGTGCGTCGATGGCGGTGACTCTTCTGCGACCTAGAAAGGCGACCGCATCGCTCGAGCAGGAATCCCGTCCAGGACGAAAAGCTGTGGGGGGGGGGTCTTGACATCTCGCTAGTTTTCTTATCACTTGAAATCAAATGTAATGAACAAATACCGAGAAAACCCAGATTTGCCATTGCAGCGACGATTCCATCGCGAGCGGCGCGGTTGCGCCGCGTGCTTTTCGAGGCCGCAAACGGGTCACCGCCATCGACGCCCGCTGTAAGGACCCAAACGACGGCCTTATATACAGCTCTGTTTCCCGCCATCGCATCTATCCGGACGTGGGATCTCCACGCCACCTAGGGAGATCATCGATCTCCTGCCTGCCGATAACAGAGTCCGCCTCCTGGCATCACGCCGTCAGCCACATAACAGCGAAACGGACTTTACAAACGCGCAACTGCAGCACAACTCGGCACAACTGCCCACTCTTTATTTTCGAACTTTAAGCCTTGGATTACTCATTTGCATATGCAAGCACGAAATCGAGTAGTTAAGTACCAATCACGCAGAACGCGCCATTTCATTTCTCCGCCTGCATAGTCAACGATCGAAGGTTACTCGCACTCAGGCGGTTCACACACGTTTCGTGTGCCGATTTTCCAAAGCTGTGTACTATTTTCCTTTTTCTTTGAGTTTTTTTCATGTGTCAGTGAAAGGAGCTTAGAGCAAACTGACGAAACTTATGGATAAAACAGCTGATGAGACTCTTACATTTCAGGACTTTTTTCCTTATTCTCCTTAAAAGTGTACCTTTCGCTGGTTCAGTGTAAACACATGTAGTCGTGTATGTTGAGGCCTACCGACCTCTGCAACACCATATCATTATTTTTTACGAGCAAATTGCAATTGCTCCTAACTACTCAAACATAAAATAGGACTGGCTCTCCGTTGGCTAGCAACACGGTATTGTCCACACTATGGAGAAAACAAATACTTCTATTGTAAGCGGGCAATTTGGCCTCATTATGGGCTCCTCTCACCTTTCGCTGTGTCTACAAACATCTTTTCGTATCTCGAGTAAAAGTCTACTGTGCACAGTTCAAAAAAAAAATCCAAAACGCCCCAATCCCCACCAAAATATGGTTTTTCACGACTCCCCTCACTAGCGAGAGCAGGGAGATTTCGCTCTCCGAGGAAGTGGATGGCTGAATGCTCGAAATTACTTCACGAAACAAAGAAAAACTCCGTGCGATTTTTTCAAGTTGTTTACTTTTATTATGGTTTCTAAAATAAACATTTTTAAATATTTGACATTATAATTTCCACTGTTTTTATCTCCCATACGAAAAGAGCGGAGGCTCCACTTTTTAGGCTTCCCCCCCCCTTCCCCCACTCTCTCCGTCAGCCAATGTGTTTTCCGAAATCTAAAACAAAAAATCCTCGATCGTAGCCATAAATAAACCTCTCGTTATTTTCCCGTATTCGTGCATTTGCTGGTAATTAGTTCTTTTCCAAAAAACAAAAATCGTCCTAAAAAAAAGTCCTAAAAAAACAAAAAACAAAAATTAGGTTGCGAGATTTATCATTAGGCGAGACATAGAAGAATCACAAAACAGTGGAATGTTACAGCGTAATAATAGTTGTTCACCCAGCATAACGGTCAAAAAACAAAAGTTTTCATGAACTATGCAATTTTCTCAAATTTCATTTCGATGTTGCGACATACCCAGGAGGCAGTATCCGTACCGTAGCCTACTAACTGATGCGGATGGTGGCATTTCTTGATTCAATGTTCAAAGTGATAAGTCTGATTAGTCTGGATATTATTAGTTTCCATCATACTTCACTTTCCCGATGACTACTTTGCCACAATTACATATAATATACTATCTAATACTTCCTCAGTTCCTTAGAACATCGCCTGATATCAGTGTGCAAGTATATGCCTCCAACATTAACGTGCCTCGAAATTATGTGGAGCAGATTTACCACAAAGTGCATTCTCGAGCTTTCTATTACAAGAATGCTGGAGTGTCCTTCAGAATGGAGTCTCCCTATTAAGCTCAACAAGAGTTGCTTCCTCCATATTGGCAATTGTGACACCCTTGCATACAGTGTAAATGGGATTGCGTTAAAACAATGTCAATACGTGAAAGATCTTGGTGTCTTGGCTGATTCGCAGCTGAAATTTTCCGAGCACAATAATACCATCGTTGAAAGGGCCTACACAGCTTTGTTCAATATATTCCGCAAAGTTCACAGCACTAATCACAACATTCTTGCTCGAACTCAGAGAATCGCGCAGCTCTATCCTCCGACAATAGCAGCACTTCTCGCCTAGTACACCGACAAGTGCTGCTAAATCGTCACGACAATATCCGTACTTGTCATAATTTCGCCCTAAACGTGCTGATACTCTAGCCCCACAGTGCTGCCAAATGGGCTTGGCCCCGCCCACAGCCTCGCCCCAATGTATTCGTACTTTTGTCAAAAACTGCTGCCAAAAGTGGTGCCGCACCGCCATACTCTCGCTCCACAGTGCTGCCAAAAATCGTGTTGTCAGGTAACGTCCCAGTCCACCTTGATGGCCTAGTAGACTGATTGGGCTGCGAAGCCTCGCTTCGAAGTTCCATGCGCCTCGGCAGGTCCACTTTTGAAAGAGCACGGAAGTATAAGAAAAATTTATTATGTGAATAATAGCATATCAAACACTTCAAATCTTGAGTTGAACTAAGGAGTAACTCAGACATTCGTGGGGGCGATGGGCAGGTAGGACCCCAACCGCTCCGCCAACTTTTTGAGTTGAGGGAGCGTATCTGGACGTCCAAGAAGAGCGGAGCGTGCTGCGCATAACCCTCGTCGTCCCCCCATCCACCGGAACACAATATTGCGCTCCATTCCACCCGGGCATAACTGCGAGGGCACATGGGGGAACGTCCTTCAATTGTCGGGGTAGATGCCCCACGATTTTGGGTCCACCTCCAGGTACAACTGGGGGTGGACCCATTTCCACCTGTAGTCCACCCTCGCGAATGTCTGAGAATACTAAAAAAAACCGGTGAACTTCGAATGCTTTGGTAGAACACGTAAGTTATGAGCTATAACCTAGAACAACAACAAATGAAAATACTAAAAACGCTTCAAGTGAATGAGATAATACAACAGAGGTGCTCTAAGGAGGTATCGAAAACAAACGCATTCTAGAAGTAGAGAACTATTCTTGCAAAAAGCAGTGACAAGTTCATCTTCGGGTAGTAACAAATTCGGATCAAACCAGCTTTTCAGAAACCGAAGGAATTTCAAAAATCTGGGGCCGTAGTAATTGCGCCTTAACCAACGGTTATAGAGAAAGTTATGTCCTTGGACAACTGCCGGTTCGCCAAGTTAACCGACTTATAACCTGGACATAGCCACACTGCAGCCATCACTTGAACGAAATCCTCGTGGATCCTTGTCTCTCAATCTTGCTTGCAAAATTCCGCTCGCGACAAGAACCGAACGCGTGACAATCAGCACGTGAGACTGCAGTCATCGCAGTGCGCCACCTTGCAAGTGTTCCTTTGCAATTATATAGTGATGAAGGAAGCCGACTGCATACATGTCGCTGTTGTAAATATATCTTGTAGTAGTAGTAGTGAAATAACTGATTCATAGGGAAAGTATTCAAGTGAGATAACTGATTCGTAGGGAAAGTATTCATTACTGAACACTGTATTGAAAGTGAATCAATCTATCTTCAGTGTGGTTTTTTTTTCCATTTTTATGGCAGAGTCACGCATAACTAATGTGTTTAAACCTCTTTCACAATTTTGAATGAGAACGAAAAAGTGAAGTACGAAAATGCAAATCTCAGACCATCTG
Source organism: Ancylostoma ceylanicum (assembly GCA_000688135.1). NCBI lineage: Eukaryota > Metazoa > Nematoda > Chromadorea > Rhabditida > Ancylostomatidae > Ancylostoma > Ancylostoma ceylanicum. Next base: position 773,455 of record JARK01001388.1, on the reverse strand, counting down.
CGGGACTCGAACCCCGCACTACCATCACACTGGCCTATCGCGTTAACCACTCTGCCACATCTCACGTGGTGGCGGAGGACATGAATAATCTCCACAGCCTCATAACACAGACTAATACAAACTAGTTGAAAACTGGTATACGTAGTGTGCAGCCTCGATACGCAGTGCTTCGAACAGTGTTAATTTCATTTCAATATGCTGAATTCTAATTCAAGATGCGACAGGATCCGTTTCCGAAGCTGGTTCATTGTTTTGTTTTGATGAAAAGAACCATGAGAGGCTTTCAAATAAAAACAATTCCCTCACATCCTTGGTCCTTTGGAGCATCAGATTCACAGCTATGATGCGTAGTCGGATGAGCATTCGTTTGGCGCGCGCAAAAGCGTAGAAGTGGAGCAAATAAAGATCCCGGTTATTAAAAGGTCCTCTCGAGGACTTTTAAAAACCGGGATCTCCATTTGCCCGCGTCTATGATATCTGCGCGTTCTCTGCGCGCACTCTAGCAATGTCGATATGGCAGTGCCTGTGCGATCTGCTCAACCGAGGTTTCATAGCGCCCGAGACCAGGATCCGAGTCGTGGTATAACCTGCTGGTTATATCACGGTTATTGAAACTAGGTTGATATTTTGATTTTTTTCACACTATATTGACCTCACAACGGTTCCGGGTTATGGAATGTACAACCGCCAGTTTAACTTGCTAGTTAACCGGCAGTTATAGTGCAATTACTACGGTCTCTGCGAACGTACAAAAAGACAAATTATATCTGGTTTCAAAGGGGAGGAAGGCATCTAACCCAGTATTAAATGCCCACAACAAAAAACGAACCCGTGCAAGAATATCACGAAAACCGAAACTGTATGGATGTGACGTAGTCAGAGAATTAGGCTTGCAAGTAAGTAAAGTGAGGTAATTGAAAACAGTCGCATCTCGAGGGACAGAATAAAGTGACAAAGAAACCCCACTCAAATTGCTCACGTGATCCATTGCACAATTCAACAGATTGACTCCATCAATATCGCCGTATGTAGCCAAAATCTCAAGGAAAGAAGCAAGAGAAGATTAGACAACGCAAACAAGTAGAGTGAGAGACAAAACAACTTCGTGGTCGGAACAAGTGCACCCCTGTCGACAGTCATCAAATTTTTGTATCAAGCAGTCGTATCCCAGAGATAGAGCTTCGTAGATTTGTGGAAAAAGGAGAATCATCTGCTTAGCGAGAAGAAAAACACCTTGAAAAATTATAATATGCAAAGTTTAGACATTAACAACTTTAGGAAATCATTTCATTTAGACATTCGGGATCGTGTGGTCATTCGGGATCGTGTGGTCGTCTCGAGCGGCGTGGTCTCCCTGTTCTCGCGTGGTCAACCTTCCTTCTCAATCATGGTAAGGCAAGCAGTAAGGCAGCCAGCAGAGTTCCAAACGCGCGGGCGGCGCGGGCGGGTGGGAGGTTGATTTGATAACTATCGATCAGCCGCCTAGGCGGCTGAGAGCCGCTACTTTGAGCGGCGCTCAGACGCTACTTTTAGCGGGGGAGCGCCGCTCGAGCGGGGCTCAGCCGCTACTTTTAGCGGGGGAGCGCCGCTCTAGCGGGGCTCAGCCGCTACTTCTAGCGGGGGAGCGCCGCTCGAGCGGGGCTCAGCCGCTAAATGGCACGTCTGCCATACGCTAACAAGCTAGCTCACAAGTCAGAGCGTTCTAAACATATCAGCTTGCAAGTCAAAACGTGTAGGACAGGCCAAGTTATCAACTTTTGTAAAATTTCAACAAAGCGGCTCCCAGACGCTAGGGCGGCTCTCGGACGCTCAGGGCGGCTCTCAGCCGCTCAAAGCAGCGGCTCTTAGACGCTCAAGCGGCTCTCCCTCCGCCCGCGCCGCCCGCGCGTCTGGAACTCTGCGGGCTGCCTAAGAAGAAAGGGCACCGATGCAACTATTGAAGAAATGCCACTGTGGGCTGAAAGGCTCATCGAGAGGTTTGATCATTTTTCCACATCACTAGAACGTTCTCTCACAGATTCGTTCGAACGCATATTCGGAGAACTGGCGAGCATTCACAGAACTCAATCCACAATACTCACGCGTCTCTCGGAATTGGAAAAGAAAGTGTCATGCAAAGAAGTTCCTGGTAATGATCAGCAGAACCTTCTTTATTCTACTTTAGTCAAAATTCAGACTGATGGTGAGCTTATTAACGAGAAATCCAGAAGAATAGCTTGGATTGGGATTGACGAACAAATCGATGAGGAATCGACGCGGCGTTTCGATCACGAGATCGTCAAGGAGGCAGTTCACACTTCGGGGGATCAGGAGCTCATACGTGAGTTCGAAGAAGGACGAATTGTATCGCATCGCCATCCCCCTGGTAAGCCCCGCGGTCCTGCTGCTCGTGGCCGTATCATAAAAATTGCACTATCGGGACAGGCTTTTGGCTCACATGAAGAGTTCTAGGCAAAGTCTAACACAGCGTTTCGTGCATTCTTTTGCAAGGCGCGACTACACGGTTGAAGAACTCAGCTTGGACCGCGCCTTAAGGAAGCAAGCCGGGGATTTGAATGCGCAGGAAGGCAAACTTGCATACATTGTCAGAGATTTTAACATTGTCAGACTCAGAGTGCCTCGGGACCTACCCACGCGCCATCAGCTCCCTACTGCCGCCAAGAACCCTCATAGCAAAACTAGCAGCAACAATTTAGGCCTTCCAACTCTTACTGACCTTACATGCAATGCACCATCCGCAACTAACTACACCGCAAGTCCCCTTGGACTCTCGTAGGTTGCATCTTCTCAATATTCCTCACTCAACTCACCTAACCAACTATGGGTAACAGATACTCCCAACAGTTCATTTCAACGAAACAACATTTTGCAAACGACCAAAAACTTTTACCAGCCATCTAATGACGATTTCAAGAGCTCTGTAGTTTACTTCAATGCCAAATCCATTTGTAACAAATTACCTGATCTTCATAGACTCCTTTCGTTGAACCCATCCATTGTTTTGATCACAGAGTCATGGTGCAAATCAAATACAATCAATGACGCCACTATTGCCCAGGGCCTCAACTATGACGTATACAGGTGTGATAGAGAGTTCGACGTTCCAGGGGGAGGTGTCTTGGCTATGGTTCATAGAAGTTTGCCACATCATGTTAAATTTTCATCCAATTTCTCTCCTTACTGTCAAGTTTTAGTACTTTGCGTTGACAACGAAATTCCGACAAATATTATTCTCATGTATCGCAGTCCTGCCTGTGATTTCGAACCGTTTCATGATTCCCTTCTCTCTATTTCTCAATTTGTTGAGTGCAGAGCAAATTGCGTTCTAGTCGGAGATTTCAATCTGCCCGGAATCGAGTGGACTAGTGACACTCACTCTGGAAAACCTAGACCTGGATGCAAGTCCTGCCTATCTTCCCGAAAATTTTGCGAATTTGCTAACGATTACAGCCTTTTGCAGCTTGTTGACACACCAACGCATAACTCAAGTATCCTCGATCTTGCGCTGACAAACAATGAAAACGCCCTTAAGAACATTCATGTTTGCCCTCCTTTCTCTACATCAGATCACTGCATGATCGTTTGGTCCATGCCTAATTTCCATGTTCACCAAGATGCTGTAATTGAATACATTGACTTCGGCAAAGGAGACTACAATTCTATTTGTGCGTACCTTCTTAGCATTAACTGGCGTGAAAAAATTTTCGAATCCGTCTCCGCCGATGAATGTTATGAATGGTTTATTAAACGCTGCAAAGAAGCTATTTCCAGATTTATCCCTGTTGCTACCTTTCGTAATGATATTAACGGATATCCCATTAAGATAAGAAAACTAGAAATGAAAGTGAAAATTCTTCACCAAAACCGTTCAGTAGTTGGTCATAGAATATTCTTGCGATTTTCCAGGAAGCTCAATCGCGAACTGGCAAAACTCAGGCTTTCTTTAGAAGAAAGGATTGTTTCGAGTAGAAATAAGAAAGCTTTCTACCGCTTTTGCAATAGACAGCTCAAAATCAACAACGGCATTGGAGCAATTGTAGGAGATAATGGGGAAGTGTACGTGTCTCATGAAAGCAAGGCTAAGGCATTTGCGTCCTTTTTCAGCCAGATATACCTAGAGAATCACGTGCCTGATACTGATTGTTTTACATCTGCTTCTTCTTGCATAGATTTCCTTGACATAACTAGTGAAGATGTGTATGGGGTTCTGCGAAAGTTACCTTTGCGCAGATCAACTACGCCTGATGGCATCCCTTACGTGTTCCTCAGAAAAGCAGCTTTGGGGATCGCACCCGTACTTGCCATCATGTTCAATCGCTTTCTGCTACGGGGGGAAGTTCCGTCAGTTTGGCGTCTAGGCCTAGTTAAGCCAGTTTTCAAAAAGGGATCGAAATCGGATGTGAAAAATTACAGGCCTATCTGCTTGACATCAAGTACAAGTAAGGTCTTCGAGAGAATCATTTGCAAAAATCTTTTGAAATATCTTACAGATCACAACCTGATTAGTGAAGCTCAACATGGTTTTCTAAATCGACGCTCGACTGTAACAGCTCTGATGTCATCTATCCCTTCCTGGCAGAGAGCAATTGATCGCAAAGATTTTGTCTCTGTTTGTTACATTGACTTCCGGAAAGCTTTTGATACAATCCCTTTAGAATTGCTGTTCAGAAAAATACAAACATTCGGAATTAAAGGCTGCCTCTATAAACTATTAAAAGCGTTTCTCAGTGATAGAAGCCAGCAGGTTTTCATTAACAAAGCATACTCAGAAAAATACAGAACTCCTAGTGGCGTTCCTCAGGGCACCTGTTTAGGGCCTTTAATGTTCCTTCTATATATAAATGATCTATCACGCTGCCTCCCAGATAATGTTTATTGCTCCATCTATGCAGATGATTCCAAAATTTTCACGTTCAACTGTCCCAAACTATTACAAAAAGCTCTTGGTGCTGTTTTCGAATGGTCTGTTAAATGGGGACTCAGCATATTTTTTGAGAAGTCAATAATCATGTTAGTTGGATCGCAGCATCCACAGAACTGCCATTTTCTTTTGGGCGGACGCGAACTTCAGATATCCCACTCTGTTCGAGATCTTGGGATCTACTACTCGGACTCTCTTGATTTCAGTGAAAACATTAACTATGTTACTCGAATTGCCACTGCCAAGTCTAATTTTATTTTACGTGCCTTCATGACACGAAAGCCGGAAGTTCTTTTCCAACTATTCATGACGTATGTAAGACCAATCCTTGAGTACTGCACCCCCTTGTGGTCTCCTTCTAGTCAGAGCCTTACTGACTCCTTGGAAAGGGTCCAGAGGAAATTCACTTCGCGTATCTTTGCAAGAGCTGGCCTTTTTGGAACCCCTTATAAGCGAAGGCTATCTATTCTCAATACCAACTCTCTGGTTTTCCGGAGAACAATCCTAGATCAAAATCTAGTCTACAAAATTATGAATAAAGAGGTAGATTTGTCCGAAAACGCATTTTTCACGCCATCTAATTTCAGAAGGTATACCAGAGGACACCAATTCAGGCTTAGCATGGAAAAAGCTCGATCGCAAAAGCTTCGTGGATCTTTTCCTTTTCGAGTGGTGAAGCTATGGAATGAGCTACCTGAATATGCAATCCATGCTTCGACTGACTCCAATTTTAACCTAGCTGTTGAGCGTGTACTAAAAGAGAAGGGCTTTTATTAAGCTGGGCTGCTGATGTGTATGTAATATCCAAATGAATTCCAGGATGCTGCGTTCACACTCTCATTTCACACTGGTCCTTTAACGACACCAACAACCCCGTCAGTCTCAGTCAAATACCTGCGTTTTTCTGATCCTCTCTTATGTGTCTTTTTTTTTCTCATGCTACTTTTCCATTTTTATTCCTATTGTTTGGAGCCTACGATTTTGCCTGNATGCTGCGTTCACACTCTCATTTCACACTGGTCCCTTAACGACACCAACAACCCCGTCAGTCTCAGTCAAATACCTGCGTTTTTCTGATCCTCTCTTACGTGTCTTTTTTTTCTCATGCTACTTTGCCATTTTTATTTCGATTGTTTTGAGCCTACGATTTTGCCTAACTCACTAAGAGCTTATTCTGTTGTTTTATCATGTACGGTTCCTCCCATCTAAAACGTGCTGGACGCGCACCTCAAAAACCTCATAACCAGCTAGCCTCCGCACCCAGGCTCGCTGGTTTGTTTTCTTCAACCAGTGCCTTTTGCAACACGTCTTAGGAGGAGGAACGCTGACAATTTATAAGTCGACCATCTCTATCTGTCCGACTGTTAATTCTTGACCTTTTAGCGGTTGACTATATCTAAATAAAATAAATAAAAATAGAAACTTTGGAAAATCAATTCAGCTCCAGAAATCACTAGAAACACTATAACTAAATACTAGCATAATTTGAACGCGATTTGATTTGAAGATGCGTTCTTTAGTGAGGGAAGAAGATGAAAGAGAATGAAGGTAAAAATAGAACGAAGAAGAAGCGTGGAAGTACGTAGAAATACCAAAGCGTGTTCCACAGTTTTGAGTCACCCCTTCAAAAGACACCCGCAATTATAAGCAAACATCCGTCAAATAAGTGTAAGCGGAAGCTGAAGCATGGCACACACATGCTCAATTCAGCTGGCTGTCTCAGGCGTTGCTTATACTTGCTGCGGGGAAAAGTTGAAGCGTCGATGCACTACGCAAACTGCAAGAAAAGAAATGCGGTGCGTCAACTTTTCCACGATGCAATCATAAACAATTTTCGGAATGATGTAGCTCCACAGGCAGACTAAAGAAAGGTAGCAGTAGAGCATAAGAGGATGAGATGGAAAGTGAAAGGAGCGAAAGTATACATGAGATGTAGCAGAGAAGAACAAAACAGTAGCATCGATGCTACACGCTACCGTCACTAAGTGCACGGAAATTCTTAGAGCTAAACAACAATAAACTAAGAGAAAAGACGAGTTTGAAACGAAAAATAAGAGAGAGAATAGATGCAAAACTGGAAAAGGAGGTAAACAAAGATGAGGCGGGAACGAACATTTAAGTCTTTGCTCTTTCAACCAAAAAAGAACTTACTCCAAGCAGCGGGCAGCTTTGCAGGTTCCTCGTCACTCTTAAAGCGCCGATCCTGTCTGCTAGCCGCAAGGACCTGAAAATAAGGAAGTGAGCTCATAAACACTCAGAAATGGAGGACAAAAGACGAAAAAAGAATAATAAAGCGAGCAAACGAAGAAATAAACACGACTAGTACAAGAGAGGAAACAACAAACATCAGAACATACAATAGAACAAGGAAATATTCCATTTCGAGTGAAGAGAATGGAAGAATTTTCGAAAATCTGCCGCGTAAAACCCTCGCGCGGTGCGCCGTTTTCGGCCGTTCAAGTTTGAATTTAGCAGCAATACTCACATTTTCGCAGTGATTAATCAACACTGCTCCCCTTTCTGCGGCAGCTATGCATATCCTTCCCTCAAAACATTGGGCGGTTCAAGTCTCGGCAGCTGATTAGCAATAGTGTTGCCACGATGCAGGACAATTTCAATATCTGCTGCCCTCGCCAGAACAGATGATATCTTGCTGCTGCACGCAAAATGTGGGCGGAGCCGGCTGAACTCTCGGAGGATAGAGGTGCTCGATTCTCTGAGAATTTGCAAAGCTTACGTTTCACCACATTTGGAATATTGCTGTCAGATAAGGAATCCATCAATGAAAAAAAATCGGCATACTTTTTCAAGACTAGTATTTAATAGATGTTCGATTAACGGCAGTATTCCGGGCTATGAAGACTTCGCTAAAATTTCGGCTACAAGGAGTTCGAAGTATGGGCGAATGGGCTCTGATCTAGTGTTGTTTTTCAGAGTTCTGCGCGAAGGAGTGGGAATAAAGGCGAGCAAGTATTGAATCTTGAGGCCAACAAGTGACAGATTAGGAGACTTTAGTCTACACCTTACTGAACGAAACAGAACTACTGGCTTTCAGCTGATTTTCTATTATATCAATGTGCGAGATGGTTCCTGTGAATTCCACCGGAGGTTCTTTCTGCAGGAAACAATGGAATATTTAAAAGCAGATTGCGTAGAATTTATCTGGGGCAGTTATAGGGATCGGTCGCCTGAAATGCTATTTCTCATTGTATTCATCTGTGTCCAGATTCATTCTTTACGTAACTACATGACCAGCGAGACCCGGACATCCCAGTCACTCTGGTTTCTTCCAAAAGAACGTCGCCAATTGTATATATCCCACTAAAGCAACCAGTTTTATAGGATTATTTTCACATTCTTAGTCGCAAATGCGAGTAAAACCCTAGTTTTTCCTTTTAGCCTGCTCTTTCTTCGGCATCAATTTCGACCTTCGCTAAGTGGTCACGATACCTCAATACCTATTTGCATTAAAATTACTTGACTCTCAATCCGTTTATAGGGCAATTTATACTGGGTGCGTGCTACTGACGCGAATGAGTCTATATGATGAAGAATAGGGACTAGTCGCATCGCAGTTGTAGCTCAGTCGCACGCATTTACGGCCTCGCGATGCCCGCGCTTTCTTTACATTGAGAATATCATGCCGCGTTGACCGGTCTTCATAGCAAATCTTTCGCAAATGTATGCTTGCGTCTGATGAGTCGCATCTGGTATAAATTGCCCTTTATAATGAAACCGCTTTGTGTAGCTAGCTCACTGGTCTTCAATCATTCTTGGTCGAGTTTTAGTTTTTCCCCATCTTACCTTACGATAAATTTAACCTACCTTTTCGGCCCAGTTAGCAGTTGGTTTGCAATGGTTTCCAGCCTTTCCTAGTGTGTTACCTTTCACAACTATAGTCCCTGTGCACAATCGGTGGAAAGTTCTCGAGTGCCGAGCCTGGCGGCGCGTGCGCGGCGCGTTCCGCTTTTTTCGTGTTTTTGTCTGTTTTTTTTATTTGCTTTTGGCCCCATAGAAAAGCTGCTTGTCTCAGGTAGCTGCCAAAGGCAAATTCTGATGAACGGCTTCCTCGAACAGCTAGACGAGGACGCTGGACCGCTGTTACAAGCGGTATGCGCTGCGCACCGGCCGCAGGCTCTGCGCTCTCAAGAATTTTTCACCGATTGCGCACAAGGACTATGCTTCATCTGGGTAATCAACACGTCGAGCGGATTTTTGAAGCGGTGGATAACTAATTTCCGAAAATTTGCTGCTAGTCTACTCATTTCAACCGCATGAGTAGTGGCACTCAACACCACCATCGCCTGCTGCTAGCGGTTATACCTATTTAACTATAATTACCTATTCCGAGTGCGTATCACAAGGCAGATTCTTAAATCCTTATAACCAGTACTTCCTACCCCTGCATACTAGGACTCTACTTTGTGTTGGTTGTTTTTTTTTTATCACAGCATTGCTCACATCTAATTTTCTGCTCGCACCGCGGGCTACATGGCGACGTGTGGGTCCAAAGAGATTGATTGTTTACCGGTCCTGTTTTTTTTTGTTGTCTCAGGTTTTCGAGAAATTCAAAGTTTTTGCAAGGATTACCCGATTTGGTGGTTTTTGTTCACTTTCTTTTTCTAAATGGCGCACTAATGAGTCCATGAATAGAAATTCTGATTTTTTGAGAGGTCAGTTTGACAGCTGGTATCTTCGGGGTTTCTTTAGGTCCACTCTCATCTTTCTTTCTATTATGAAGGTACATTCTTCCTCTCTCAAAACCACCTATTTAATTTCTGGGGATCTTTAAAATTTTTGTTTCAGAGGAACTTCTGTGAAACTACTCAAAGGCAAAAAATCGTATCATTTCGGAATATGGGTTCCATCGCGGAGCCTGCGAAGTAAGGACAACTCGAAATACTCTAGAAATGTTTGAAAAGGGAGTGGCTAATGAAGGAACAGAACACCGATGTTTTGAGAAATTTCTTCCTGGTGATATAAAGCGGCAAAGTGGGCGCATTGGCCAAGCCTAGCTCTACTTGATCACAACTTCTTCCAAGTATTAGTCCACTTCTTGGTAGAGAAAATTTTCCACTTTCAACATGATGTTGGAAATGCCCTTCGCCACATTCTTGCCGCCTGCTTCCCAGGCTTATAAGCCGTTAACGCAACCATGCTACCTGTAAGGTGGCAAGGCTGTGCCGGTAACATAGGGCCATATTTGGATTGCTCGTACCCTATCTTGTTGGAGAAACATTACCCGAAACTTTCTCATTCAAAATCAGACATTTCATACTTGACGACCTAATAAATGGAGTGTGGAGTAGAACTTTCTATTCTTTCATGAACTTTTTCTATTCACCAAAACAAAAACGCAAAGTCTGACATACGTGATGTGGCCCACTTACGACAGTGTGTTCGGCTAGGATTTCTGCAACTCCTTCTGCTTAGAAGCAGCAGCTGCCAAAATCATCTTGTTTGAGATTTTGTGTATTTCGGGGTTTGTGAGGAAGCAGAACCCGTATCCAATAATCGAAAATCGGGAAACAGACCAGAAATCCACGAAATGATTATGCTGATTTTAGTGCGGCGAATTTGAGACGAACCAAAACGCAAATATGCACGAGCTTGAAGGTAATTCAAGAAGTTTACCTGCATGAGAGGTAGCAAGTAAGTGTGTTAATCTTGATATGAATGGTTCTTTTACTTGTCAGTTTCACCCACGCATTAAAGAACTATGAGGGGATATCTGCTCTGCCCATCGCGTGTATAGATCGCTTGAACATTTGTTAGTATACGACTGTATAGGAGTTTGCTCATTAAGATTGCTTCACAAAAATACAACGGTGAAAAGTGCGTGCTCACCCGGTTGAGCACGCGGTCTCACGCGTCGCACCATGCGTGCTCAACCGGTTGAGCACATTGTCGCGAATGTGTTAAACCAAGGTTATCATGCAGAGCAGGATTTAGCTTGAAAATGGCGAACTATTGTAGAATGGCTGAAAGTGCCGACGGAGTTCAATTGTAAGGTGTTATCAATTGATGTCAGGATTTCGCCCCTACGCATTAATCTTTTGTTAGATACAGATTTACTTGCTTGGTAAAGTAAGATTCGGTTGAAAATTCCGTACCAAAAAGTCACACAGTAGTTGAATTAAGCGGTACGAGATCACGGATTCTAATTTTATCGAGTAAAAAATCCTTCTTATGAAAATGAGAGAGAGAAAGATGAAGAAAGAAAAAGACAAAACTATCCGGATATGAGTAGCTCTTTCCATCCCTAAATGGTTGCTACATTGTCTGCCAAAGCCAAAATTTCAACAAAGTTTCACCGAAAAAGAAGTTATAAACAAGAGCTCAGAAGGTGATTACTTCAGCAGATGTACCAAGTCGTGACTGACTTGTTACATCTGCTGACCTTTGTTTCCTGCAAGTGGTTGTGCACACATGCAAACGCTCCTACAATTTCGGGCTGAAAGCGAATGTTAAGCGCATCACAAAGTAGGATTTGATATGTCAGTATAATTTATTGAATGAAAAATGCGATGATAGCCCATAATTGTTCCGGCAAGTCCAATGTCCTGATGAATTCGCTTTTTTTGCACTAAGTGGTCGTAGACATTCGAGTTGAATATTATCCGTCCTGTTATTATTTCATATTTCAAGGAACGCAGGTAGCATTTCTCACGAAATGTCTGAGTAAGAACCAGAGCCTGTTACGTGCGTAATCTCGTTTCACGGCACAATTATGCCACCCACTGAGTCCTTACACAACATGTTTTCTTAACTTTTGCGTGCAAAGGAGATTACCAAGCAGCTCTAATGAGCCGTCTTATCATTTCCATGCAATCGAGCTCTCATTAGCGCTTTGCCGATGCTTACGTCAATCCAAGAAGAGCACTTCCTGTAAGAGATATTTGGTATTTCTTGCAAACGATGAGGCATTCAACAAGTTAAGGGCAATAAGCTGCTCGTACCGCACTTCCTTCCCGTCTCCGCCCTCCTCGACTTCACCCTTCCTCGTGGCTGCCGCTTATATAAAAGCGTATAATTTTTTTGCTCCGCTGGTTACATCTAATCTGCTTTATGTTCCGATTCTTTTTGTGACTATTGAGCACAAATTCAATAAAACCACTAAGATAACAGTGGAAATAAGATTTCCTCCCCACGAACAGTGACTCACGAGCTATTTGCCGCAAAGAGGCCTAACTTTGCTGTGCTGGCTTAGTTCACCACCAAACTCTGCGCATTCTGTTCTCATCCGTAAGCAACTTCGAACTCGATGGGAAATCATTCTCTGGAACCCTATACATATAAGTTTTGATACAAGATTCCTGCACTGACCTACCACAATGAGAAGACCTGGAAACTTACGCGCAAGTTAACTTCTAGGGCGACGCAAGCGAAATACAAACATGTAGCGAGAAGTTTTGAAATTGGGCTCTATTCAGCACAGTTTGTTTTGTACACGGAAATATCACAATGAGCCTTGACATATAATCAAGTTTAAATCCAGTTGTGTATATTTGCCCTCGTATATTTCAAAGTGAGTTAGCCACTTTTGCATGTACCATACCATTGGGGCGTGTCAAAAGGTTAGCAAAATTGGTACTTTCTGGCAAGATGTTTTTCTGAGGAAGCAGATGCAATTCACAGCAACAAATTAACCATAGTACTGTCCACTCTTCATATTCGACTGGTGGATGTTTCACTAGAGATGGGAATCGAAAAGAATTAGCTTCTTCTCCTTTCATTCTCTCAAAACTTTAATTGCTTCTCGTTCTATTGCCCTTCTCAGTTTTTTTCTTACGATTGAATCTACCATTATCTGAGAATCAGAATGTATAATACTGCTCATGAGATGTCGAAAACCGAAGTCGCTCTGCGGAACTGCTGTCGTTCACCGCTGCTTTGCCGTCCTCTCTCCAGACCTACTCAGGTCTTCTCCAGACTCCGATGAGATCTTTTTAAAGCGCTAATACCTATGTGGGGTTAATGTTCCCTCTACCAGTTTCGCGAAAGTAATCGATACATCGATTGATGACGCGTGGTTCCACAGAACTCCAGAACTCATCGCCAAGCATCAGGCGCTGATTTCATGCCACTTTCACGAAATATAGCATAGCACGTCATCCACGCTCTTGCACCTGCTGGTAGCTTGGGGCGATGGAACGCAGAGAGATGCACTCGTGGTACAATACGGCCGGTAACTCTTGCAGAAAAAAGGGTGACTACCGATCAATCGTCAAGAAACCGTCGCGCTAGTGTAGCTCCCTTCAAAATGATGCTTCTCGAAATTTAGATTTTCGGATTTGGTACCAAGATTGGATTTGAACAACATATCATACTACAAGACATTCGACGATGATGAAGTTTAAAAAATTCATTTTGTTGAAAATTTTAGATGTTCGTTTTTTAAGAGTTGCTGGTGATAATGTGCTCTAATCTACGACTATTTTCCCGCTACTTGAGCTGCTCGAGAAGGCGCTCAACTCACATCAGCTATTAACTTCGCCCGTCTGCTACCAGCAGTGACGTGGACAGGGTTGATCTGCTATGCCTAAACAGCGTAAATTTGAGCTGGCATGCAATTAGTGCTCGAAGATGAGTTCTGGAGTTCGGCTCAGTTCATTACGGGCCCAAGTTTATATGCGATCTTTCGCGTAGGAGTGGTTAACGCCCCCCTCCCCTCCTCCCTTGGCGGTCACACGCACTATCGATGGTTCGATCCATCCCTCTGGGGTCGGTAAATTCGTACCAGAGGAGTCTGAAAAGAGGAAGCACTGGTTTAATGCATCACACACCCCCACGAGTCAGTGTATAGGGCACATGCCCATTCAATCACTCTACGTTGTTCAGATGAGTCAAATGCGTGGCGCACCTCAATGAGGAATAATTGTGACTGAGACAAAACTTTGAATGACTAAGACATGTTTTGAGCATTTCATGCTGAGTGGCTTTGCTACAAGCTCACCGATTTAGATGTTGTTCTCGTTCATAATATGGGTTTTTGTTGTACGATGCAATAGTCTCGACATTGAGAGAGCCGCAGTCCATTAACGCGATAACCTTCGCGCCAGTCAATTAAACGTTTGCTTTAACAAATCTTCATCTAGAAGGCAATTTAAACTAGATTCGTGCGTTTGACATCTCTGCGTGCATATAACAGGGCATGACCACAATCGCAGCCCCTTCGCAGCACTGACGCGAAGAGGCACAGTCTTTCACATCCTCGTGGCTATATGTATAGTCCTTCTCAAAAAGATAGACTGATTGCGCGACTGCACCATCGCTGCGGGACCTGAACGAGGGACGCGAAGAGGGCATGCTCTAAGTGAGAGGGTCGAGTAGGCCCGCCGCGATTCTGCAACCGCGACGCTAAGAAACCGCACGCGCAATCCGTCTATCTTTTTGAGAAGGACTGTACGCGGAGTCTGCACGTTGTTTTCATTTGGGACGTGCCACGTTGACTGGTCTTCATAGAAAATCCTCCGTAAATATAGATGTGAATGTGTCGCGCGACAGACGCACGCATCCAGTAAAAATTACTCTCAAAGGGATCCGAATATTTGAAACTACAGATGAGCAATAACAAGATGGGTTGAGAAAATTCCGGGATGACCTTCAAGAAGTCGCTGTTTTTCAAGTGTGTTTATAGGGCAATTTATACTAGACTAGCGCCCCTTCGGGACGCTAGGAAGTGGGGTACGGCAGCCACTTTAGGTCCATGAATAAGCGTTAACTCAAGAAATTTTCAGAAAGTTAACAAAAGAACAAAACTTATCATGAAACAAGCTCAAATACGAGATTCTCCTCATGATTCTCTACCAGTATTGCTGCTCTGCTGAAGTTGGCTTTCCAGTCTTCTTCTGGTGTTAGCCTTGCTTGAAAAGTTCTCATTACACTCAAGTCACTTTCCGATGCATCGGTATTTCCTCGCGCTTTTTGCTACCGCACTTCTTACATGCGTGCGAACTCGCCATGGGCAGTTGCTCCCAGCTCTGCCGGAAAACTCCTTCAAAGGACTCTAACAGCTTTGAACTATCTCTTGTAATCGACATACAGCGAATAATGACCCGAAATCACTCAAATTGAGATTGCTACAGGGATACTCGGGATGATAAGGGTTTGAATGGCTCTCTCAGAGAAAGTAGAGGGTGTCGATTCAGACATAAATGAAAATGCGGACGGAACTTGGCAGCAAAAATACGGTTACATGAAAATGAGCACAAACGAGCGCTAGAGCCACTTTCAAAAAACAGCAGACTGGCTGCGTAGGAGTAATACTACTCCAAACACTCATGTGATAACGAACCCAACCCTCCCCCTTCCCCATTGGTGGACCCGCCGCATGACCCTTTCCCCACAACTAAACCCCTTTTCTCACTGTTGCAGCATGATGGGCCCATTCTCCATCGGTGGACTCGTGTTCCGGCGCTTCCCTCACTGCTCAAACGCTGGCCCGTATTCTGGCATTCACCCCACTGTTTGAAAAGGCGGACCTGTATTCTGTCGTTTTCACCACTGCTTTTGCAGGTCGGACCGAAACCCGGAGTTTCCCTCAATATTGTGCCAAGGCGGCCTCATCCTCCATCGTCGGATTCGTATTATTGCGTTTCCCATACCATGGGCTACGGCGGACTCAACGCCATCGGAGACCCGTATTCCGTCGTTTCCACCACTGCTTGGGCGAGGGGGACCCATCCGCCATCGGATCCGTAATCTGTCGTTTTCCTCAGTAATGGGACATGGCGTACCCACCTCCATTCGGTTTACTCGTGTTCTGGCGCTTTCCTCTCCTCCATCGACTGAATCAAATTCCGGCGTTTTCACCACTTGTTGGCCAATACGGACCGGTACCCTGGTGTTCCCTATACTATGGGCCATGGCGGACCCATCCGCCATCAGAGACCCGTATTCTGTCCTTTTCCACACTATTGGGCCACGGCGCACCCATATTCCATTGCTGTAACTGTATCCTGGGGTTTCACGGAGGACCACACCGCTGACGCAATCCCACCGTGGTTTGCGCGGACGACCCCACCGCTACCGCGGGGCCACCCTGGAGCGCGCGGACGACCGCACCGCGCCCACGCGGTCACTGTGAAGGGCGCGAACGACCGCATCGCTGCCGCGGGGCCATTGCGAAGGGTACGGACAACCGCGCTGCGGGATACGGTAGGTATACAGTAGAAAATTCGGAGAAAATGCCAATTTCATAGAATAAACGAAGGTGCCATGCAAAATGATGTTGATATTCGTGATCAGCACCTCAAATAACCCCCTTGTGCGAAATTTGAGCAAATTCTCTAAGGTACCGTGTCTTGGGCTACCCTAGTGTAACCCGACCAAAACGCGGTTATGGTACAAAATGAATACGATATTCGAATTCAGCACAGCGAATAACCCCTCTATGCAAAGTATCAGCCAAATATTTTTCTGAAGATTTTGGGTCCGTGCAGGTGGAGTAGTGCCACGCAACGCGAATCAAACGCTTGTACTCAGTATGGATTTCCCTTACGCGGTTGCTTTGACAAATCCCTCATGTACTAGGTGTTAACTTAAGTTCTTGCACTTTTTTCAATTTTGACACCGGTTCTTTCCATCTCTTTGTCATTTTTCTGGAACGTTCCACATACTACCTGAAAGCATTTCATTTTCTCCGCAATCTTATCAGTTTCCCGGAAATGTTGATTTACTTCAGGGCGGTTTCCCAGAAATGTTGACTCACTTCATTTCATTCTTGAGAAGATTGATGCCAATTCGAAAAAGGACACCACCGTTTCCTCTTTGCGATCAATACGGACCAGGAAGTACTCGATGCTTTTTGAGCGCGTAATTTGTGTTGAATAAGAACAACCAATAACATCATTACTCAAACTCTCGTTGGACCAGGATGACGAGGCTAGCGGGGGTGGATCCGCCATAACCATTGTGTAGGATGGCTAAACCTCCGCGATTGGTTTCTTTCAGCAGAATCATCTCATTTCAATGGTCTTTGAGAAGTATGATGCTCCTCTAACCCATGCGATTCCTCCCAAACAATTTCCATGCCCTCATAAAAGAAATTTGTTTGATTGAACTGATTGATGTCATCGACACCAAACATGTCCCTTGGAATTTCGAAAGTCGCTTGTAATCAGATATTTCGAGCACATTTTCACACTTTGCACAGGTCGCGTGAGCAGTTTCTATTGTCTTCCAAGCTTCAACTAAATCCCGGCAGGCACAGGTGTCGGTTGCTCCGTTATCTGTAAACTCAACCCTCCATTGCGTAGGTTTAAGAATTGAGTAGATTGTTGGTTCAAAAACGGTTTTAATATTTTCTACATCATGAACGGCAATTTTGAATCATATATGACACATACCTAGAAGGTAACAAATGGGTAGGGAAAAGTGCAATTGAAAAGACGCGCAAGGACTCATGCTAACACCCAATGGATTGGCTGCAAAAGTCGATTTGATCAGATGAAAAATGCCTGCTTTTGGCAGGTCCATCATGTCAGTCAACCTCGAGTGTGCTCGATTAGAATTGAATACGATATTCCAGCGGTCATTAGAATTCCCAAATGGTGTGGGAAACAGCGAATAAAACAAATATAAAATGTACCCTTGAGCACTGAGTTTTAGGATTCATCGGTCCTTTTTCTTTGGAAGAACGGAGTATTTTACCATTAGAGTGGTGTTTTTTGTTATTGATATCGTAGATAAGGATTAGCGAAGATCGTTCCCAACATTGTGAGACATTGCTATACATCTCTCCTCATAGACTCTACAGGGTGGCGAAAAATTAGGTGCGCGTGACATTTGACACCGTTTTAATTGTTGTTTAAAGCGTTCGTCTTACTTTTTCTTTCTAGAATGTTGTGTAAACATGGAGCCAAAACAACATTCACCTCTTGGAGACCAAAATCAGCTCTTTTTTGACGAAGGATTGGTGGCCTGCCAACAATCCAGATCCAAATCCATTGGACTTTTCTGTTTTGGTCTTTATGGAAGAGCAACTTAGGAGTTGAAATGTGAAAAACCTCGTAGACGTGCGAAGAGAATTGATCAAAATTCGAAACAATCTAGTCGTGAACTACCTGCGCCGCACCAACGATTCCATGAAGGAACGAATTGACGCCTGCATCAAAGCTGATGGCGAACACTTCAAAAATTCCTTGTAATTATGAAATGGTATGTCTTGCTGTCTTATAAAAAATTGACATCATTGAATGTTTGTTGGCAAAGAATAAAATTTGAACACTTTTAAGGCGCACGTATTTTGTCGCCAGCCTGTATTCAAGCGTGTTCTCTACCACCTCTGCGCAAGCTCTTCTCCCTTCTCCTTCAAAATCCAGCCAACAGTACATGCATTGAAAAGTTCAAGCTCTCTTTGCATCTTTGTTTTTAACTAGTGTGTACGCTCCTTCCCGTTGCTCTAGAGAATCTCAACATTGCAACTACTGTTAAGATCCTCGTGTGCGTTCCAAAAAGGATATGCCTTATAGATGCATAGAAGTCCTCATCGAGCCCTTTATTTGAATGACTTATAGATTTTTGTTGTCGTGGATGTAGCTTTATGTCAGGATTTGCTTATTGTACAGAAATTACATTTACTGTGCTCGGTAGAGCTCATGTTTGCTGCGTTCATGTAATACCTCTGCTGCATTCAGAATGCACTCTAGTGCAAGCATCAGAATGAAGATTTCGAACAATGATCATCTGACATTTGTCAGAGTTGTACTTATGATTCTCTCCAAAAGGTATTTTTCGCAAGGCCTAGCTGTGTCTGTAGGGTTCCTGGAAGGACGCGTAGATAAATGCCGATTTTCCGAGCATCGTGCGTTGCTCGCACTATGTTCTCGATGCAAGAACTGTGGACAGCTTGAGAGCCCTGTTTTAGTGAAGGACGTCTTTGTGACTTTAACATCAGCAGAATCTTCAGCAACTGCAGAGAATTGCGACACACCGTGGTAGTGGTGGTGTCGATCGCTGACGCCCAAGATGTTGAGAGCGAAACTCCTTTCGGTAGCTGTCACAACTCCAACAAAATGGGTTACGAAAGACATTTTTTCTGCGTTTTTGTAGGTAAATATGCATACCAACTGACCGCGCCTCAAGAGTTCCGCGATGTTAAACCCTCTCCTCTGGATTCGTCTCGAATGAAAGGCACTTTTTGCGTGCATCTGTTATTATCCGTTTTGATACGCTCGTATTGTGCATGTTTTTTTTTTCCTGAGTTCAGGTTATATTCTACGTCCAGACGGAGTTTTCCAAATTGGAACTCAAGACGCCATGACATGGTCGAGGCGTCACCTTGAGCATTGCCTAACAATGAGCTGCTCATTGCCGTCGTATCGGAGAGGGGCAGCGTAATTACACTCCACAAATCATGTCTGATAATTCATGCTTGCGAGAAAAAGATTTAGCCATCCCTGCTAGTCAGCCATTCAAAGTACGGCAAATCTGTAGCAATTTCGTCAGCTATGTCTGCAATCCATAGTTCGAGAATTATTTAAACAAAAAATCTCTCGGGAGCGGAGAACCGCTCGAGAGAATTTATAATTGAGTACGCGCTCGGAACATGTACAGTTTTCATGTTGATGAAATTGTAAAAGCCATTTCAGACAGATAGGGCAGTCTTAAGCAAATCCTCACCCAGTACTCTTTCTCCAATCTGAGTACAAAAACTTTTGAAGAGCTAATAAGTAGAGGAAACCCACTGATCGCAAATTCACTGTGTTGCCGCCCTAAATATTCTCGACCGAAAATCGCCCATTTTTGTCGCTAACGTGTTCACACTCTTTCGCATATCTTAGCTCAACACTCTGAGTCGGTGACGACTTAGTTCAAGAAGTCGTCGATCGCGTCAATGCTGCGTGCATGAAATAGTGTACGACGACAGGAGTGGTGTGCTACAAGAAGATCTTACAAGGGAAGGATACTTGATCAGTATGCCTTTCATAGCGAGGTATACAGGGTGGCCGAAAAGTATGGGCGCCAAGAAAAACAGCATTTTTCTACTGTGAGCCACAATTACTTTGTGTTTGTCATTGCTTCTGGTACATAAGTGCATGACCAATCAGTTTTGCAAAAAGCTCCCTGAGTGGCCTTTCTTGGCCCTGATGCAGACCTCCATCTTTGTTTTTAGAAAATGAAGGTGCGCCGCAGGAAGTCCTCACTAAATTTCAACCAGCTCGCCTGAGTTCGCGTGCTAGAGATCCTGAGTACATGCTATTTTTATTCTTCATATTCTCCTCCACAAATACACAGTTAGACAAGTTCGCTGTATTCAAATGCAGAGAGCAGGGGCGACATTAATTCCTGTTGTGGAAACCTGGGAACGCCGACTCTGAACACGCAATGGGTGTCTCGGACCTATGTGGCCGAGCGTAGCCCTGCTCAAGAGTCATGTTGGGATTTTTTTGTTATCATTGGACAAGCACTTTTCGGAGAGTCTCATCTTGGCAGAACTTTGCGTCAATTTCACCATCTTATTCTGTGAAAAGCAGGAATATCTTCACAATTGCGGGCACTTCCCTCTAAACCATCACAACTCTCTGAAACGACGACATTGTGACGGTGCTCCTTTTTCCTAGAGAATCAGTAGCCTTAATTGATAGACTGATGGTTGCTCCGAATATTATGGACAACTTCACTGGTGAAAAGTTCCTCATCCGTTCACAGCACCTCTTCGTGCGGCGCACTAGGATGACCTGGAAGATTTTTCCGCATTTCTCAGCTCTGACGCATTCGCTGGCTATTCCATTCTAATCAGTTAACTACTATGCATTCTCAACCCTTACACAGCAATGACCTAAACAGACCAACTTGTGAGTGCAGGAGTTTTCGACGCATTGTCCAGACTGACAACTCATTTTGGTTGACCCTCTTCTCTATGGTCTTAAAAATTCTCCCAGTGTTTACCAAACAGGGACAACCCGTGATTGCTTCCACGTTAGGGGCTACTTTGTCATTCCATGATTTGGTGATCTTCTGAACTGGTTTCAGAAGAGATATCGACTTTCATTGTATTGCTGCAATGGACGCTCCAGAGCGGGTGGGGCACAAAATAGATCCGTGAAGAGCCCACTGTCGCACACCTCCATGGAACCGAATGAATTGTAGTTCAGAAGGAAGAGCATTTGACAACGTATCACTTATATGCGAAACAGGAATGAAATTACATTAGGAATGAGAAAGGAGAAGCGCCAAATGAGGCGCCCATACTTTTCGGCCACCCTGTATATTGCCTTATGCAGCTCGCGACGCTGATTTCAAATCTGTTTTTAACTTCTCCTAAATTTGTCTCTGTGAGAAGTTATACCTGTTTTTCATGTCAGGAATGCTCAAGTACATATGCTGCACAAGTTCGATGTGCCAGGTGAGTCGTGGCCCAGTGGTGAGTTCCTAGCTCTTCAGGATCAACATTGCGAGATCAGTTCCTCTCACAATCTGTTATTTTGCTTTTTCCTTCCATCCATGTTTCCTCTGAAAATCCATTCTATGCATTTTGTGTGTACCAACGCACCCCCATTCTTCAACTTTTCTCACATATGTACTTTCAGTTCAGTGCACCTAGACTTAGGAGATTTCTTGGCTACCCTTGGGATGCAGGTGCATAGAGTGACGAACACCCGGGTTAATTCAATACTCCGATTGAGTTTTGTTCCCCAACATGTTTGATAGGATTTGTGAACATGTTCACTGTAACAAAGTCTTTTTCATCCTCTGCTCACAATGTGAAAACCTATTTTTTTAGCATTTCGTGTGATACTATCAAACACGTTCATAAACTTTCGAGGTTTAATCTTCGTGCACTTCATCCGATCAGCAATGTAACTGCTTTCAAAACTAGTGTAGGGAGAGTCCTTCCAGATGTTTCCAAATTCGCAGAAGATCCATTTTCTAAGTGGAAACTCTTATAAAACTGCATAGGATGAATTTTCAGAGAAAAATAGTGGGTGGAAGGAAATTGCAAAAGAGCATGCTGTGAGAGGAATTGAAATCACGATGGTGATCCTGAAAAACGAGAAACTTACAATTGCGCCACGACCCACCTGGCCTTGTTCACCCTACGTGAGCACTCCTGACATGGAGAAACGGGTTCAAAGACAAATTTAGGAGCAGATGAAAACAGATTTGAAATCAGCGTCGTAAGTTGTGTAATGCAGTATATGTACATCTCGCCACGAAAGGCGATACTGATGAAGTATCCTTCCCTTGTTAGATCGCTTCAAGTCAAAGGTATATCTAGCAGTCGTCCGGTTTGTGGTATTTGTATGGTGCAGAGTGCTGGCTAGCCACCAAGGAAGTGGAACGCCGTTTAAATGTGATGAGAAGGTCCGAGAGCTGTTTGGAATCTTTCCGATCGCCAACATGCTTGAAATACGAATAAAAATTGCTAAAGACGTTTTCCATACGAAAGATGAGCTGAAAGCACAAACTACTCATCGGTGGGGGAGGGGAAGTCCTAAGCTTCAGCCAAAATATGAATTTCGAAAAACTCCCAACTCGATTGCATCTTTGTCCACTTGGTCGGCCAGGTCGGCGGGACTGGGGACTACAGAGGAATTTGAGCAATAGAAATAATCTCAAACTTGGATTACTACACCGTCAAGTCAGCAGTTCCCGTCACTAAATTTTTGAGCGCCAAATCTCAAAGGTAGGGGTTGGTTGTAGCGTTTAAAAAGGTTTAGGTGGTTAGTAGGAGAAATTACTGAGAGACATAAATGTTGGGTGAGTTTCCGCATCATTCATAGTTTACAGTTTCTTAGGGCCTAATGAGCAACAGGGATGAGCGGAATTCGACTTACGACTTCCGAAACCTCCGATATTACGGTGTTTTTCGGGCTTAAAACTTCCGGCTTCCGGAAAATGCGGAAAAACCGGAGGTCTTCGGGAGTTCCAGATGTACATTGAACAAGTTGCATTTTTCCCCGCTTGAGCTGCCATCAGTGGCAAACGCATGTAGCTGAAGGGAAAGCGGGGAGAGTGGAGGGAGGTGCTAACATATTTCTAAAACTTCGTAGCAGGTCAACTTGGATTCTTTACTTTCATCACCAGTTTTATACTGGTGATGAAAGTAAAGAATTCTTATATTTATATTCGAATTTAATCGTGCGATAATAAAATTTGCATTCGATTCTGTTTTTTGAAATTTTGCTCAAAAAATCTGCAGAATGAAATGTGAATGGAAACTCTAGCTATTCAACCTACGTACTTCTCCCTGGCTGCCCAATAATGCGTCCGTCACTGACTGCCACTGACTTCTGCGCAGTTTTTGAACGAGAAACCGGCGCTATGTGCACTGCACAGCAGTTGTAGAAAGAAAGTGACGCTTTCTTAAGTATCTATCTGTCTCTTATTCCTCGAATGTTGTTCTCACACACGGTACCACGTAAATTGGGTGTGACAGTAATCCTTGAAAGGAACTTTCACAATGGTTTTTCCAAGGTTTATAAAAACGTGAGCGTACATAGTGCTCTTGGCTTTGGTTCTACTGCTAGTGTCTCTCTAAAAACCGTTAAGAAATCTGCGACAATGTGCTCAACTGGTTGGCAGGCATGGTGCGACGCATGCGACCGCGTGCTCAACCGGTCGAGCGCAAATGCTTGCTCGAGGATCGATATTCAAAAACAACTTGCGAGGGAAACGTCAGTTTAAGGAAGTCAAACAGCAGGATTAGAGAGTGAGCTATTTACAAAAGAAACCTATGCAACTGTAAACGCTGTAACTGTCCTCTGCAACTTTCGGCACCTTGCTTAAGAAGTGGGTGAAAATTCGAAATCGGCTCTTTTTATTCACCATCACTAACAATTTTACTACATACATTTTCTTTTTAGTACCGAGCTGGGAGTTGCACTAACCCTGGTCATGTGCTCATTTTTCAAAATCTGTCGGGGAGGATGGGACATATATTCAATTTATTTTTCATTACCTTAATTAATTAGTTCCACAACTCAACATTATTAGAAAAAGCGGTTTTGATGAACTCCAGTAAGTTAACAGCTGCATATACCTCTGTGCATACATATGTATGTATACATGTACATACGCATACATAGATGCGTACACCTCTTCACTCGGACCCTCTGTACTTCCGACTTCCGGTACTTCCGACATTCCGGTGGTTCTGGAGCTTCTGACTTCCGAGTTCCGACTTCCGAAATCTCAAATCTGACTTCCGCTCATTCCTGAGCAAGACCCATATATGTTTAGTATAATACATTACAGGGTGGTCCACATGAAGTGTGACGGGCCAAAGAAAATCAATTTTTGGACGTTTTTATTGCTTTTTTGTGTTTTTTCATTGTGTTATTCGTTTCTGCCGTGTTTTTTAGCCCTATAGGAACCAGTCTTGTCCTTTGTTTTCAGATAAAGATGGCATCGCTTGAGGATCACACAGCAGTAGTCGCCATGCAAAAACCCGGGTCATCACTTTCCGAAATCTCGAAGACGCTCAAACTGCACCGGGAGCAAGTACATCGGATCATAAGCAGTTTCGGAGAAACTGGAGGGATTGAAAATTGTCCGAGTGGAAGACCTGATCGAACTGCGATGACCCCTGTCCTTCGAAACGCCGTCAAAAGCAAACTGCGACGAAATCCTGAAAGAAGCATCAGACAGTTGGCCAAGAATCACAAAATAAGTCGTTTAACTACGCGAGGACTGATCAGAGTTGATCTAGAGTTGTATCCTACAAAATCGCCAAAAGACAACGCCTCAGAGACGAAATGAAGGCCTCCAGATTAGAAAAATGCAGAAAGGTGATGACCCTTGCGCGCGGTGACAAGCTCGGCCGAATTCCCTTCACGGGCGAAGGGATAATCACTTCGTAATGCGCAGAATCAGTTGGAACTTTTGTCGAAGGAGTCTCCGAGAGCCGTCAAGGTTGAAAAAAACTCTTCTCTGACAATCCGTGATGGTATGGGGTGGAATATCGGTTTTGGGCAAGGCTAAGCTGGTGTTTGTCCAACAAGAGGTTGAAATTTATGCCGAACTTCATTTGAAACAGATCCTCGAGTATGCGGTGATTCCTTGGACCGGATAGAATGCTATGGATGTTGAGTGGGCCTTTCACCAAGACTGGGCACCTGCTCACGGCGAAAAGAAGGCAATGGAGTGGTGTGGGAGTAATCTTCTGTGTTTCTGGATGAAGGAAGTTTGGCCATCAAACTCACCCGATCTCAGCCCTCTGGATATCGCGGCCTAATCTATCTTGGAGAAAAAAGTCTGCTCTTTCAAATACAGGTTATTAGATTCGCTGGAGACAGCCCAGGTGGTTGCTTGAGAAAGAATTTCGCCGGAAATGGTAGCGCGCATTCTCAAGAATTTGTGGAAGAGATCGGACGCTTGTATCAAGGCTAAATGAGGTCGTTTAAAAAGAGGTCTGAGATATGTTGTAGAGAATTTTTTTGTCATCTAAATAGATGGAAATAGTTTTCATTTGGTTTGATTTCTGTGAAGTTATGGGTAGTTTTTCCCGTCACACTTCATGTGCACCACCCTGTATATCGTGTATTCTACAAATCTGTACTAAACTGTGCCGAACCGACCTCCGACTAAAAAAGCATGTTCGTACGAACCTATAATTTATGGAATTTCTATTAAATTATGGTGCGATTGTGAGAACCAATTAGTTTTTCACACTACTGGAACTACATATATTCCTTATGCAGAAAATTTCTGATGAGATAGTGCTTCTCTAAATAATTAACTTCTTTTTTCACCTGACGAATGGCATTCTGTGAGGCGCTGTGCTGAGCAAAAGAATCCATTGTATTAACCACCTATTTTTTGACCTTTCTATACAAAAATGTTACAGTTAGATAATGGGAGTGTTTATTGAAAGAGAATAAGGCTTGCTCCTATCAAAACAAAATGTCAAGCTCCTATACCTGTTGTCATAGTGTCGCGATCATTCGACCAAAAAGCCTTTTGAATAGCGATTGTAGTCATGAACGTGATTTTCTCGTTTTTCTCGGGTCAAATAAGTGATTACAAGAATAGCGCAGGACAGAAACGGAGAAATTCCATTTATCAACGCGCTGAATGGTTAATGTAATATGTGTATTGTGCCAAGAAATCGCAAGAAAGTCGGAGCGAGTTTTTCAAAACAATTGTGGTATTTGCACTAGGGGTGACATGGTGTAAAAGAAACGTTCTTAAAAGGGAGGTGCGGCAGACCAGACTCGCAGACCGGAATTAAACCTTCGTATCTGGCTTGAATCTTTGCTTAACAAGGTGCTACAGTATATGCATGTTCCATCTGCCCCAGGTTCCAAAATAAATCCCGCTGTACTGCTATATGATTTGCAGCACCCATACCTAACCATCAGCACCCAATTGGCCTAGTGGGGAAGATACTGAACTGTTAGGCAGAGGGTCGAGGGATTGAACTTGGTTAGCCGTTTTGCATGTTTTTTTTCCTTTTTGACAATCAATGTCGTTGAAACTATATTTGTAAGGTTAGATCATGGTATCTACCCTTAGTTACGCACCAGCCATGAAATACTTAACTGCACTATGTACAGGGTGGGCCAAAAATACGGCAACAAGGAAAGATGCATCCAGAAAAAAGACTGTATGTAATTCAGAATATTGTCGCAGGATTTATAACTACTGTCTCACAACTAGTGAAAGGCAACTCTTCATTTTAGGATATCCTCCATCAGTTTCGATACAGGTCTGAAGACGCTCAGTGAAGTCACAGCCGGGTGCGCGCTGTGGTTGAAGTTCAACTAACTCGATATTTTTTAAAGGGATTTAACAGCAAATCCACAATTCGGGGAAGTAGTGGACAGGCACAGGTTTTGAGTATCACGAAAACCTCCCAACCCGAACTGATTAGGATGGAAGCAACCGCGTGGCCGCTCAATGAAACCTATAGCACCCAAAATTTATTTCTAGCCCAATCCTGAATCAAACGTGACTTGTGGGTCGAAGCATTATTACAGTGACAAGTGGCGGAAGGACATTCTAACCGGATATAACTTCAGGGCAGAACACGTTTCCTAGGAGGAAAAACGAGTGTTGTTAACGTATTTTTGGCCCACTCTGTATAAGGAACGTAACGTAAATAACTTTTCCGGAACCAGGGGTAAGCATGAAATATATGATGTAGCAGCTTACCAAGCAATGATTTAGGCCGAGTCTGGTCTATTACAATTCCCTTGCTAGGTACGTGCCGCTTGTCCTATTTCCATCTTTTTGCAGATTTCATTGGAGGACATTTTCCAACACCTTCACTATGAATGCATTTCTCTCTGCAGAAATTATATGTGCACACGAATCTGGTCCAAGCACGCCCACATACAAGTAAGCAGGGAAAAGCGGAACTATAAATTTTTTCACCAAAACTTCGTGCACATATAGACAACTCCAAATGTCCGCAGACAAGAGTTGGAACCGCGGCGCGGTTTTCCTCCGTGTCTCTGCACTGCATGCCCCACTGAATCTGTGCAGCAGACAGCTAGAGAGCAGCGCCGCGGTCCCAAGTCTTGCCTACGTACTTTTGGAGGTGACTATATGTTTCTCAGGAAAAAATTTCCGCTCCATTCTCACTTCAAACAACGTCAACGTCGCCGACGATTGTAGGGAATTCGCCGCGACTGTGTTTGAGCAGCAAACTACGGAGCTGTATACATTCTTCTGACGTCTGACATTTATTTTTCGAAAAGGAGGGCGTTCCCTAGTATTTTATAACGTGTTGTCGCAGCAACAGCTCTCCACTGCTTCGTTTTTGCTATTCATTCCCAAGAAGTCGTCGCTCCGCAGAATGGAAGAGCTCACTATTCAGAATGTTCACATGAAAATTATCTGTGTGATTGAGTCGCAACCAAATAAAATTGCTAAATCGAATTGCTGTGCAAGGTTTTTCACCTCAATTCGACATTTGCGTGGCATTTAATTGAGAAAGCCCCTTTCTTTGTCATAGTGCCACTGAGATTAGATGAGATTGGAGTGGTGATGTTGGTAACTTATAAATATGCACATGTGCAGTAGGGATGTAAGCGAATACGTGCTTATTAGCTTGCTGAAGAAGCTTCCGGCTTCTTCTGAATTTGTACGTTTTTTTTTTGCAATTTCCACTCCATGTTTGGCTGAGTAAGCACATGCTTCAGACTATATCCTCCTATATAAAGACTGGAAACAGTCCAGTCTTTTCTAGTAGGGTCTACATTTGATGTCATCTTTTTTCTCGTTAAGTCATTTCTGTCTGGAATCCAAACTATGCAACTGGAAACTCGAGGTGACAAAAGGACTCAGTTTTGACTCCTCCAGAGAGAGATAGATAGATAGATAGATAGATAGATAGATAGATAGATAGATAGATAGATAGATAGATAGACAGACAGACAGACGGACAGGCAGACAGGCAGACAGACCTGCAGAGACAAAGACAGAACGGTGACATTCTTTGTCGAGGTATGAAAATTCGAGATAGGGTAAAAGGAGTTTATCTCGTATCGATCGGATCTTTACGGACGTAAACGTAGATCCACTCACAGCCAAAGTGCCAGCGCCGAGTTCTCTTCAGATTAGTCTGAAGACGACCACGGCAAAAGCCCTTTGCTGATGGAGGCAAAAGTCGTCTTCATTTTTGCTCGACACCTCATGCCCACTCTTGCGTCCCCAGACGAATCAGAAGGAAAAATATCCTTGCCGACGCCTAACAGCAGTTGCGATCTTGGTCCACTACTTAAAGGCAGCACCCACGGAAAATTTCGTCTCGAACACATTCAGTTTTGAAAAACCCTTGGACTTCGGGAATACGTTCGGCGAACAAGCTGCACTGGAAGTGTCTCTCTACGTGCGTGAAGCAGATTCTCCTAGAACCAGGAGGAGTTATTCTCAGCTGATTGTACGTGTTTCCGCGGTCTCGCTTTTGCGGTCAGAGCATCAGACTTTTTTTGGAGCGCGAAAACGTCGATTAACAGCTGATTTATTTGTCGAACCATCGCCTTCTCAAGAGAATTTCCTCTTTGTGTTTCCAGAAATGTATAGATTTCCCTCATCTTCTCAAAATTTTAGTTCCTGCTATCTAAGTTCCTTTTTTGATCAGAATTCCACAGTAATTGTAGCTCTTTGATTATTTTAAGAGGTTGTTTCTGAAGAAATTTAAATTTTCGCTCATTTCTTCCTTGTTAGGAGATTCCGTGGTGTTTGGATTTTCAAGTGACTTCTTTGTTGAATAGCACTAATTTTCTAATGGTTAATTGTTTTACTACGGTACGGGTAGGTTGTATTTCAGAATAAATAAGTGATTTTGCGAGAATTCGTCTAGTGAAAAAGAACGCCTTATCGTTCGCCATCGGTTCTCATCTCATGGCTCGCTCAACTCGAACACTCCCGTTGGACTTAACCAGATAATAAATGCATTTTAAGACTAAAACAAGGTTTTACTTCCGAGAAAGTGTTGAGCTCTTCCGATAATTCCGAAATACGTTAAGATCCTAACATCAAAAATTTTCGTGGCTGCTGCCTTTCAAGGCTTGGTTCGGCTGATAATGTTGAAGCCATACAGCGGAGGGCTCCGCACAGAATGTACCTGTTATTCCATAACGTAAAGTTTGCCAATAGGGATGTGTACATTAAACTATGTGAGCTTCTAATGGGCTTATATTAAGCCCCAGTTGGATTACGCTAGTCAGGCTTGGAGTCCTTATTTGTGGGAACATATTAGAGCTATAGAAAAAATGCAAGCGGTTTTCACGCGCATCCTGTTTTACAGACCGTTCCCGAATTCCACATATCCTAAAACTTTGCTTCGTATAGCTCGAAACTGCAGCGTTTAGATGTGAGGGGCCTTTTTATCAAAGAGCCTTTGCAGGCATCGAGCTAGCATTTCCAGTTCTGAAATTGAAAACTAAAATGGAGTCAAGTGATTTCCGGGCATGGGAGCCTTGTACCAAAAGAACAGGGAAGTTTTGTTCTTGGAATACCCTCATCAGCTCCAGCAGCTTACTTTTTGATAAATCGTTTTCCGTGAGAGCTGTTAAATGGCTGCGAAATTTCCAGAACAGTTACTCATCAAGTTAAAACCCTATCCGTATGACCGGCTTAGTTATTAGGAGTAGAAGATTTAAGACTTCAACAATACGATCTCAAGATTTGGTTTTGTTGTCCGTCCAGATATTGCAGGTGTACCGTATCCGTGACTATTCATATCGATCCTACTTCTGAAAGACTTACTGACAAGCCACGCGTTCAGACCCGGTCAGACGATGTGATCACAGGAACCTTTCTTTGCAGATGTTTCTCCACCTTTTTGACACTTTCCTTCTTTTTCCTTAGAGTTGATATTCACTTCCAGATATTTACTTCCACTCTACTTTGCGAGTCTTGCAGCCCCCTCAGTCTGTGATTAGTTATACTGCCATTTGCCGCACCCTTTCCTACGTATAATAGCTTCAGAACTTAAGCTCGTCTATTCTTTGCTAGTTTTCATTGAAAGTGCTTGCTCCGATATGTACTGTCTTCAGACTTGGCAGTGGGTTTAGATCAGCTAGACTCGACCATCGTGATCACTGATCGTCTACCCATAATGAATGGGTGATACACAGAATTTTTCATGGATTATACGTGCAAAACTAGCTTGACATCTTTGCGCTCAGGGGAAATTGGTGGCACCTTTCGGGCCTGATGTTGGTAATTCTACGCTGGCCCCAAATTGCACAATCGCAGAATAATGGAGCGGAATCTCGCTCAGTGGCGTGGTGGCTAATCCTTGAGTTTCTCCTCTTTTTCAATGTGATTTCTGGATGTTACTAGAGTTTTGTCGTTTTTCTTTTTCTCGTCTTGTTTAAAGCATTGTCTTCGAAAGTAATCTGATATCTATAGCATCTCGCATTTTGGAGTACAATAAGAAAATAAATAAATAAAAAATAGAGTTAAGTATTGGAAATCGTGTTTGCCTTCGTATCACATGTGAAGCACCTTTCTCCTACGGGTAACCACAGATGTCAGCACCTATCCCTTAGAAAAAAGAATCTTGGATGACCTAGAGAAGGAATCTTAGAAGACAATAGCTGTGCTCGAAGCTCAAAGCACATTCGTCGACGTCAGTGGTTCCAAAAAGCACATTTTCATCCCCGTTTGATGCAGTAAGATGTTGGAGAGATGGACTAGGTATACTGGTCCAGGCCTCTGATAATTTAAAAGGAAATGCTCTGTTTGTGCCGAATTATGAATATACAATTCAGCGCTCAAAAACCTGCATCGATTATGCCAAAACCTAGCACAACTTACTGCATAAACAATTCTACATTTCTACGCTACAAATAAGAGCTTGTCTTCCGATACGACAAAAGCGATAGCAGAAACCCACGCAGCGCTCCTGCTGAGGAATTTTGTACTCAGGCATGGACAGAAAGAGTAAAAATGTTCTGAAGAGAGACCCCTCCCCCCAATGGGATTCTGTTCGTTTTGATTCTTGATGAAATTATCTCCTTTTTTCATTTTTTCTGCTGAATGTGAGCCCACGTAACAATGTTAACGCGAAGCTTTCACGCTCATTCTATTCTCTCGACGGAAAATGGAAACCACGTCGTGGTGTGGCTCCTCCCCCGTTAGCTACGCCTCGCTAGTCACGAGTAGAATTGTTCCCACAGCATACAAATTTTCTCTATACATACTTGCTGTTTGATCTCACATCCACATACGTATAATATGTCGTCAGCAATGTTTGAAGCAGGTTGTTGACTGAAAGTTTCAGATGTCAAATCAGACGTGCAGCGTCGAGGGATACCGGCTGTTGACCAATCCGTACTATATTGCCAGTCAATGTGTTCATGTTTGTGTCAGCGTTGCAACGATTATCTGCATTATTCTTATTCGTGAAAGTTTGCTAACTCTACACGTTCACAAGAATATCAAGGTCCGTTCTCCATTATTTGATAAACTCCACTCTTCTACTGTATAATTATCTAGTGAGCCTGCAGGCATTAAATTCCATGAATTCCGCAATGCTCCGTGCAGATTGAGCGGGAAATGCGGAAGCAAATAAGTGGGAGGCAAATATTTTGAAGAATTTTTCCTTGGTCAAAGCATTCCTGAGATCCAGATGCACAAACTGGCACATCCGAAGGGAAGAGAATGAATGCTACGTAAATTCAGCCTTTCTTTTCATTCATAAGTTATTTCACCTTATTTATTCCCCTTACTTTTTTTTCGAAACCATTGAATGCAGTAAGCCGCGAGCGTATAGGTTAACTTGTATTGTGATGACTTTTTCCGCAAATCCAAATGTCTCCGTCCCGACATTACTCTACGTCAACTCCAACTAATCGTGTTTTCCATCCACTTCTCCGGAAGTTGTGCTGGTTAATTTGCCGTTTCGCGCTGAACAATTGTATAGTTACGCGGTTACGCTATTAACACATTCGCGACAATGTGCTCAACCGGTTGGGCACGCATGGTGCGACGCGTGGGACCGCGTGCTCAACCGGGTGAGCACGCCCTTTCCACAGTTATATTTTTGTGAAGCAATCTTGATGAGCAAACTCCTATATAGTGGTATACTAACAAATGTTCAAGCAATCTGTACACGCGATGGGCAGAGCAGACATCCTCTCGTATTTCTTTAATGCGTGGTTGAAACTGACAACTAAAAGAACAACTTATATGGAGATTAACTTACTTATTTACTACCTCTGATGTAGGTGAACTTCTTGAATTAGCTCCAAGCTCGTGCATATTTGCGTTTTGGTTTGCCTCAAATTCGCGCAATTTCGGAGTACTATGCAGCAGAGGAAAAATTTCTACCACGTGGGATCACGTGCTCAAGCGGTTGAGCACGGGTCCTACTTGTGCAAAAGCGCGTGTGTCCCACGTGACACACCATGCCAAAAGCGTAAGGTCGCGAATGTGTTAAAGCGAGGCCACCTTTTGTCACATAAATTCTTGTGAATTTCGCAGAGGTGTGTTATGGCACAAAACTAATGTCACATACTCGCTCACACAAAATGAATGTCATTTACTCGGTCAGAGCGTCGGCTACGCACATAAATATTATTTCATACGTAAGAGGAGTAGAGGGGTAAATAAACTGGTAATTATTAACAAAAAGCTGCAAATTGGGGCACAGGAGTCGAAGAAACACTCCGAATTTTCTCTAACTTCTTTGGAATTCATCCATAGACAACAGCTTGAGGTTCCTGAAGCTGTCGATGGAGCTCGAAGCAGGTCTTTGATTCCAAATAATCTATTGGACATCAGAACCTGTTCATGAGCTCTGGAGACATTTATTTTGATGGAAAAGATGATGGTCCGGTAGGCCTAATTCATGGAAGTGAGCCTGATGATGTAGAGTAGCGGCAATGACGTGTGAAATGTAGGGTTCTCCGCAATTCTTCTCGTCCAAAGTGAACTTACTCACGGGAAGGATACTTGGTTGCCTTGGCCATTCGTGATGGGATGTGAACAACCATATGCTGTTCTTGAATCTCAAATCCGTACCCCAAATTTCCTGCGAGCTTCTGTGAAGCGAGTTACACCCATTTCCTTCCACACAGATGTACGTAATATAGCGTACTCTTGTATGGGCCCCAGGCTATGCTTGGTAGCTGGTTTACTCTCTTCAGACTGTTGAATGATTTCGAAGAAAACAAGGTTCTTGCTAGTGGGTTGCCGATACAGCTGCCTTATCACAATTTAAGCCCGCAGGCGAGGACTATGACTACGTCAGTCACTGACTTTGAGTACTGTTCTCATATACGAGCTTAAATTCAGGCAAGGCGGCTGCATCTTCAGGACACCGGCAAGGTCCTTGTTCCCTCTAGAAGCCCTTAATATTTTTAGGACGATAATGCAGCTACCAGGCTTAGCCTGGAGCCCATACAGGTGTAACTCACTACTCAGAAACCCACAGGAAATTCGAGCTATGGAGTCGAGATCAGTATCTGTATGTGGTAGTACACATCCCATCACGAATGGTCACGGCCACCAAGTATCCTATCGTCAGTTGGAAGCCAGAACTATGTCGGCTCGTGCCAGCAATACTTCAAACTTTGACAGTATTTTTTCATCACGCAAAGAGATATCCTTGGCTTGGTTTCTTTAATCTGTCTATCTACACGAGATAATATTGGGAAAATGCTTTGGTATATTTCGAGGAATTCAAAGGCTATATTTTGCTTCTAGCGTAGGCTATATTTTGCTACTAAGGACACATGTGGTTGCGCTGTTAAGCCAGAACGAGACTTTGTTCTTGGGGATGCGTCAGATCCCCTCCACAGGGTGCTTTTTGTTTTTCGCTTTTTCTTGCAATAGAAATAAATTCAGATGAAATGTCACCACTTTTCACCTTGACTGCAGTACAATGAGTTTGAAAAAATTGTTGAACCGATGTACCTGTTTCAATTTCGAGTTTCGTTTCAATCTCTCTTCAAACGGATAGAGCTGACGTCAAAGCACGTCAGCTAGAAAGCTCGGTCTCAGGAAATTCAGAACAACTGCAACCTTTGAAGATATTAGTTACAAGTCGGAAATGGTAAAATGATTGAAAAAGCGTTCCTAGCGCATAG
Organism: Ancylostoma ceylanicum; assembly: GCA_000688135.1. Classification (NCBI taxonomy): domain Eukaryota; kingdom Metazoa; phylum Nematoda; class Chromadorea; order Rhabditida; family Ancylostomatidae; genus Ancylostoma; species Ancylostoma ceylanicum. The sequence goes on along the minus strand of JARK01001388.1, from coordinate 739,039 downwards.
CTAGTTTGAAAAGAGGGTAATATCCGACGCTGACGTCAACAGATGCTTATCACAATGAAGACATGGTCTCTTCAAAGATGGTCGGCGGTCCCTTTTCTGAACCTTCGTTTATGGGCGGAGGATCAGCGCAGCAGATGTTCATCAATGCCCCATATTTTGGTTTCACCTGCTTGTAAAACCAGGATGAAACTGTGAAGACGAGTGAAGTGACTATGGAATGGAATAAAAATTGATTTCCACAGCTCGAGATCATACTGTCAAAACATATAAATTCATGCTGGCGATGGTCTACTACCAATAGCGTCATACATAATTTAACTATTTATTTTATTTATTTATTTTATTTTATTTTTGCACTCGAAGGTGCGCTAAAAAAAACATCAGTCCGTGATCAAAAAACATATGCATATGTGCTCAACTTCAACGAAATAATGCGATAAGACAATTTAGGTAGAGTAAGTAGGGGTGTCTCTCGACAGACATTTTTCCGGAAGAATAAGAATAGAATACAAAAATGCTGAGCGTTTCTCAATCTCGAGTAACCCAACAGTTGGTTGCAGTCTCAATGAGAAGGAGAAGAGTGATAGTACTAGACAAATATCCAGCCATAAGGAACATGAATGAGATCCAACAGTACGCCCTTGACGGCTCCTACTCCCAAGCAAGATAAAGTAAGTGCTCGAACCATGCTGACCCTAGACAGATCGTCAGGCGCAGGAGAAGCGTGAGCGAATCATTACTTGGGGATTCCTTGCCGTATACCTTCGATTCCTTCTTCTCATTCATATTTCTTTGTTTACCAATTCAGTATTCTCGGTGTTTATTGGCTGGTTCATTTTAGACAACGAAATCGATTTGTGTTAAACATTAAAAAGGAATTAACTTGCGAACCATTCTGTTAGGGCATGCTCATTACGTATACGAAGGCTCAGTCTTAATGTCTTTTACGTTTCTAGTAGTCAAATCAAGTTTAAGCAATAGTCAAGAGACATCCCTCACATTCAGCAGAGCTAATACATCAGTTTTAGTAAGCAGTCTTCTTAGGTGGATACTGGTTTGAACTTTCATGAAATTAGGCGGAAGTTTGTTGATGATCTGACATGCTCGGTAGAAGAATGACTGTTGTAGAGAAGTCGTTGTGCGTCCACCGTACCTAGGCATAACAATTCTAAAGCTAGAACGGCGAGCATTAATAGGTCGGAAAATCCAGTACCTCGAAGGTTTCAAACAAACCTCTCCACGAATAATTTTGAAGGCGAAAAGAACGTCAGCAAAGACTCTTCGATAGAACAAAGTTCTCAAACCTAGCTCTTGTAGCCTACTTTTATACGATGGCACTGTATGTGAGGAAGTCTTATCAGGGAAAGCTCGATAATAGAGTAGTCTTGTGAAGCGCTTCTGTACGCTTTCTATTTTTACAATGTCTTTTTTCAGATGTGGGTTCCAAATTACAGATCCATATTCGAGCAAGGGTCGTATACAGGCTTTATACAATTTCAGAAGAGTAGTGATGTCGGTAGAATGTACTGTCCGAAAGAGACAGAAGAGGGCTTTATTTGCGCGAATAATGATATGGTCCACATGGGAAGAAAATTTTAGGCTCTTTTCAAAGATTATTCCGAGGTCTCTTGCGATATTAACCGATTTCAATTCAACTCCATGTGAAAAAGTTATACCGAGGGCATTACCTCCTACTGGAAGAACACAACTTTTGGATTCATTAATTTTTATGTTCCATTTTCTAGCCCATTTCATCAAATTTGTACAGGATGTTTGTAGAGCGCTTCTAATTTCATCTTTTTCTGCCTTATTGTATGATGCAAACACCTTGATATCATCAGCATATGCAGTAACTTTCACTCGGGGGTCTGTAGATAAAGCTGTGCAGATATCAAAAGTGTAAGCAACAAATAGAAGAGGTGAAAGTGCACTACCCTGAGGCACACCAGATAAACAGTCTTTGAGGGGAGATTCGGCACCTTCGTAACGAACAATAAATTTCCTGTTACGAAGGTAAGAGGAAATCCATTCCAGTAGATTACACCGCAATCCCAAGCTTTCAAGTTTAGAAAGGAGAAAATTGTGGTCGACAGTATCGAATGCTTTGCTAAGATCATAGTAAATCACTTCTGAGGATTTCCCTTTGTTCTTAGCAACAACCAATTCGTGATATGAATCAATGAGACTTGTGACTGTCGACCTACCAGGCAGAAACCCATGCAAAATATCAGGTATCATTTTATTTTCAGATAACCAATCCAATAATCGAACTCTAATAAGTTTCTCCATGATCTTACAAGGGGTTGGTAGTAAACTAATGGGTCTAAAGTCGGTGAGAAAAGAAGCAGGTGAATTTTTCGGTACAGGAGTTACATAAGCAATTTTCCATAGAGTGGGTACATCAGCCAGCAAGACTGAAATATTGAATATATGCATCAATGGACTAGCAAGTTCTTTGAAAAGTTTTTTGAAGAAAAATCCAGGAATGTTATCGGCTGTTTTCGAGAAGGAGCTCTTCATAGTGCGGAGGGCTTTACCAACTTCGGATAAGCTGAACGAGGGGATTGGACAGTTGGAGGAGGTCTGAGGTTTCAACAACGGGCAGGATGTGCTTGGTTTCGAAAATACTTCAGAGAAGTAATTGGCTAGTGCTGTTGCTTTTTGGTCGGCCGAAAAATATTTATTGCCATCAGTGTCGGCAAGGATAGAAGCACAGCATTTAGCGTTTGTTCTCTGTTTGACGTATGCGAAAAGTTCCTTTAAATTCCTGGATTTGGCCAGTTTTCGTTCTCTGTATTCAAAAAAACGTTTTAAGTGATAATTCAGATTCTTGCACACATTTCTGTACTCTTCACACTGCAATGGGTCAGGTAATGTGTTGAAAAGCCTCGTTTTCAGTTGCATCATGTTTCTGATGTGGACGGGGTAGTGGATATTTGATTTGCTTACACTTTTGACAGGGACATAGGTGTCGATCAGTGGATATAGTACATTCAGAAATCGATCATATACATCGTCTATGGAGAAATAGCCGTCAAAAACCTTGAACCAGTCAATGTCTCGAAGAACGTTTTTGATTGAACCAAAATCAGCAGAGCGAAAATCACGGTAGGTCAGTGTATGAGTAAATCTCGTGGATAACTCATACTTGAAAGACAAAATTACGTGATCTGAGTTTCCCAGTGGCGCATGTTTCTCGATCTGAGATACACTTTCATCTTCGCATAGGATAACATCGAGAATCACATCCTTACGTGTAGGGAATTCTACTCGTTGCTTAAGACCGAGACTTTCGAAAAATGTGCCGAAATTGGAGGGTTGTCCCAGAAAGTGGGTAGAGGACCAGTTGAGTTTGGTCGTCAAGTATGAAATGTCTGTGTTTTTGAGTGGTCAGTTTGACAGCTGGTATCTTCGGGGTTTCCTCATATCCACTCTCATCTTTCCTTCCATTATGAAGATACATTCTCCCTCTCTCAAAATTACCTATTTGATTTTTGATCAACTTTGAAATTTTTGTCTGAGAGGAGCTTTTGTGAAACTACTCAAAGACAAAAAATTGTATCATTTCGGAATATGAGTTCCATCTTGGAGCCTGCAAAGCAAGGACAACTCGAAATAGCTAAGAAATGTTTGGAGAGGGAGTGGCTAATAAAGGAGCAGGATACCGTTGTTTTGAGGAATTTCTTCCCAATGATATAAACCTACAAAGTGAGCGTTGCGATGAACCTGGATTACGATGAGCTGAAAGCTGTGGCTTGAGTGGATAGGAGTCAAACTATGCCTGTATATGCAGCAAGGTTTGGCATTCGTAACCCTATATTATTCAGGGTGTTCAAGGCAATACGACATGGTAAAGTGGCTCGATGAACGAATTTTCCACAGTTTGATCCCCAAAAATTGGTGCCATTTTTCGACAATTTTTTCGCAAAACCGCGCTGCTTAAACCAGGGGAGCAAGGAGGGAAATCCACCCGCCATTCTGGCCAAACCTTGCTCTACTTGATCACAACTTCTCCCAAGTATTAGTCCACTTCTTGGTAGAGAAAATTTTCCACTTCGTTGTTTGCGAAGGGCATTTCCAACATCATGTTGGAAATGCCCTTCGCAAACTTATCGCCACTTGCTTCCCTGGCTTCCAAGTTGTTGGCGCAGCCATGCTAATGGTAAAACGTCGAGGCTGTGCCGATAACATAGGGGCATATTTGGATTGCTCGTACCTCATCTTCTTGGAGAAACATTACTCGAAATTGTCTCATCCGAAATCAGACATTTCATACTTGACGACCTAATAAATTTCAGTATTCATATACCCCTGCAGAGAAATCCAGTGATCAAGGCTCACAGCGCTCTTTAATTAACGTGTAACTTGATTCTATGATTGTCTGCGTATCGACTTCTTTCATAGGTATTACTGCTTCGCCTTCCGTCAATTATTTCTGCTTCGCGTCCTAACCTGTTCAAACATGTTATAAAACGCGCGCAGGTAAAGAAGCTGTCCAAACAGTGCTCTCAGGCATACTGGGAGTCTGTCGGCCAAGCAAGCGTTTTCCTCGGGCTCCACCACGAGGTCCTCCTCGAGCCAAAATCAGAACGAAGCCCTTTTTGAAAATTCAGCATTCACGAACGACCCTTCGAAAATGGAGGAAATTACTTTGAAAATCATTTGCAAAGCTCTAATTTAAAGAATTATCAAGGAAAAATCACCATTGCTATCATATATGTACTTATGTTTCGTCGACAAGTTCTATGCATACAAATGCATACTAATGCATAGCGAGGCGTTCCTAGGAGGCGTACACAAACAAGAATAACCCTTTTTCATGCCTCCATAATAGGGTTGTTGAGCGTATCATTTTAATGTTCATAACGTTGTGTTGTGTCAGGAAGACGAATGCCGTCGAAATCCTGGAAGGAATGTCATAAGCATTGGCGACATCCAGTTGTATAATAGTAAAATTTCCACGGTTTGGGGAAAAGCAGGCATTGAAAATGTTGGGGTGCTGTCCTGTAATTATGTATGCGGCGCACTGTATTTCTTCTAGCTCTTTACCGGAGACTTCCTTGACTTTGCTTTCGCGCTAATGACCCTATTTTCTAGACCATACTTTCATACTCTGTGGCTCTTCTAACAACATAGTTCATTCCAAAATCTTTCGAGTTCGAAGTCAATGGATTGACATGGGATCTTCAGAGCATATATGGTGTACTAGATGTGTTTCAAGAAACACCAGTTAATCATGGCCGACCTTTTGCTGATGCCCGCAGGGTCCATCGAGTCCTTCGAGTCCTCACTCAAAGCCTACATAGAATACTTGCTACAATCGAATTTATGACCTCGATGGCCTCAGCTGCGCCGCTCAAAGTACGAGCATTCCAAGCACGCACACGCCTTTACCTCCTTCTGTAAAACTAGCATAAACCTTTTTTTCTGCAACTATGCCCTGGACCTCGGTGCGAAACTCCTTTGTTTTTCGACACTTTTGCGAAGCTCAGCTTGCCCCCGGGAAGACCCATGCTGGGGCCTGGTATTACTGAATTTTACATCACCACCTAATTGGGGTGACTGTCGAGAGATACTGCAAGTAGGCCGACTTGAAAAAAAAAACATTCGGTGGTTGTGCATCATCATTGAATCGTCAATAAATCATGGGTTCGCTATAAAAGGTATTGTATTTTCTTTCTATTGGGGGCGCGCCCCCCCCCCCCGAGAATGGGTCGCCAAATTTTTGAAAGTACTTTACAATACATATAAAAATCTTGTATTAGTTTATTTTTATTTGTTTATTTTTATTATTATTTTTAAAATATTGATTATTTATTATTGATTATTAAAATTAATATTTTTATTAATTTTATTTTCCGTCCGGGTCCTCAAAACGGCGGAGACCCCAATTTTTTTCCCACGCCCCCCTCCCGCCCACTTTCTGCGTCCGCCACTGATACAAACCCAAATATGATTGTAGCTACAAAATGATTTTGTCGTGAACTTGAAGTGCAAATGTTTCCAATACGAGCCATTTGGAAGAAAATGGCCTTTTGAGGAATTATTTTCGCAATCGATGATGTGGAAGAGATTACAAAACATTGCTATTTAAAGGTCACAAAATTGCATCCCCTAATGAGTCGCCCTGAAATTAGCAGTAGTATTGAGTACGTGTTAAGTGCTTCAAAATGTGTTGCATTTGGTTGATGAGGTTTGAGTGTGCGCTGTCATTATTTTCATAATTCCCAATGGTGCTGCAATTATCATTAGGTGGGTGGTGATATGCACTGCGAATCATAGTACGACTAGTTAAATTGCTCAATGCACCTTAATTTTTAAATTTTTAAGAATTTGAGGCACGGAGAGACGAAATCCTCGAATTTTGCTTCCTTTGAACACCACGACAATGCCTGAAGCGAACCAAGGAAATACCTACTGAGTTTAATGTGTCTCTCGACAGTGGGTACCGAGCCAAAAACGGGTGTGTCATCAACTGTCCCATTTTTCGCATTTGGATTTGAAAGTATTAGGTTAAAAGGGTTTGTCTCGTTCGTTCTGGTGGATTCTATTTGTATCCACAACTTAATCTAACTATTATATAACCATGGTGATTGCTACAATTCCTACAATTAGAAAGAAACCTTGGTTATTCTTTGAACAAGTCCCTAGCGCAATGTGGGCCAAACCTGGGAAACTGCGAAGCGAAGAAATTGCAGACAGCTTTTCTTGTCTAGAGTGTCTACAACTTCCTGCATCATATATCAATGCTTAGCGTATTGCTCTGGAAGTGCAGGACGGATTAGAATGTTTAGCAAGAATCCAGGAAAAGCAGAGAAAATGCTTCGAAAATGCCTGTCTGCATTTTCCCAAAAAGGAATCCCACAACTACACAATATAGCGACCTTAAGCTGAATTCAAAAAAAAGTGTTTCGCATTGAGTTCCTTGTGTGATCTCAGTGGAAAATTACACGGAAAACGGGAACGTGGGAACGAGCGTCTATCGATCTGAGCTATGGTTTTTTCAATAGACAAAACTCTCGTACTAACCTAGTATTTTAACGAATGGCATAGCCGAAATTTAGAACAGGCGCAGCTCCGTACTCTAACTTTCGGGATTCGGATATTCCCCTGTTTTCTAAGCTTTCAAGTTCCAGCTTCCGAATTCTCAAAGCTGCCAGAATAACCGTGTGTTTCTGGACCTTCATGGGCAAGGGGTCCTAATAGAGAGTGCTTTGACCTTCCGATTTTTCGCAATTTTCATGAATAGTATTAGTGCTGACGCTATAAAATAGTCCTTGCTTCAATGAGGGTAGGCTTCCACATCTTGACGATTATCGGACACTGAGCACTCGCATGCATCAGGCCTGGCAAGGTATAGTACGTGTATAAAGATGTTTCCAGCCTTTTTTTTTTCGGGATGGATAGGCCAACTTTGACCTATGAATCCCATTTCGCTGTTTTTAACCATGTTCAAAAAGGCAGAATGGCCTCATGCGACGGTAAGTGTCCGTAGAGGTGTCTTCACCGCCTTCACATCAGAACCTTTCATCTTCTGCACAGCCCTTTCTAAGCAGTAGCGTTACTACAGTATACGTTACGTTACTTACGTTACAGTGGTTTTCCTTTGAGTGAGTTCGAACGAACGCTCATCAACTTCAAAATCCACAATTCACACCACATTCAGTTCTTTGTATAGGCATACATACGTTGGATACTCTGCACTTCGCTTTGACTTCCAACTTGGGGCAATTTAGATATGCGTAGAGTAGCGTGCAGAATGGTGGCAAGTTTTTTTTCTCAACGAAGAGCGCAGAAGTTCGAAATTTTATCAAAGTTGCAGAGTCTTCTGTTTACATGAAAGCATTGAACCATGCTATTTTGTTCACCATATGACTCCAGAAAAAAGATTTTATCCACAAAGTTTGAAACCGCCGGTTTGTCGTTCACAATGTCTTGATGAGTGAGCTCTTTTGGTGGAATTCGAACACGAAGCGAATTCTTCGCAGCAGAACCAATTTATTCCTTCAAGATAATGAAGAATAAAAATGAAAAAATGTGTGTGCGTTACATCATTGGCATCTACCAAGTTTAACTGAAGCCAATTTAGCAATTTAGCAACGATCCTTTATGGATGTTCCTTTCACTCTGGCTCAGTTTTTCAGCCTTATTCAGAATGCAGTGCTGCTGCTGGCAATACTGCAACCTTAGCTTCGCGTGGTATTTCATTTTGCACTCAATAGTTTTTTCGAACACTAAGTACTCCAACTAGTGACATTGCAGCATGTGGTGCAGTCATGAGAAAGAAGTATTGGATTTTTCTTTGCCCGAAAAAAGTCACCTCATTGACTGCAGGGGTGATAGGGGTGCTTCAACATAATATGATTGATGTCGCCCCCAATTTCGCGGAATTGGTCTTGCTAAAATGTATTAATCACAATAGCATGATCCACAAAGGCGAAGTGCATAGTTCGGCTTAGTTGAGCTGAGCTAAATGAGGCATTTTTGAAGCGGAATGTTCTAGGTAAAGTGAGAAATAATGTTTTTGGAGCAAGGGGATTCCATGCTTTTGTTAGTGACCAGAACTCCTCAAATCGAGTCGTCCTACTTGGTTGAAGTTGAGATAGCATTGTCGCAAAATATGCGCATGGTAATATGCTAAAAATTCTAGAACACCTTTATCACCCCCGCTAAAATAAGAATAGATTATCGTCACACCGTTGTCCTTTTAACAAGGCTGATAGAGTGACTCCGTGCAGCGCGACAAGAGCACCCATACTTAAAGAAATTTTGTTAAAATGGCTTCCAGCGAAGGCTGTCGGATACCGGTGGTAGCTCTGGGTAATCACCATCGCTCACGATCGCTTTGTCATAACTTCCTTATGACTACACCAATCAAAGCAACTTGATCACCATTCAATTCGCTTCGAGGAGGTCTCTCGAATAACTCACTGATTGTGTGGGTAAATTTTTATATATTGGTTCCCTCCAAGTAATCGATATATCGATCGACGCCGCGTAATGGATCGGATCAATAGTAGTGGAAACATGCGCAATGAACTGGAACTCAGACTCAATTCGATTATTTTTGCTACATTAAGAAAAGAACTTTCAGACTCGAGCATAGAGACAGCAGAATTTTGCAAACTCTGCACTATTCCAGAGGCCTCCACTTTTTGACGAAATTGTTGATGGAGCCCGATATAGGGACAGATCTACGTTCCTCGACCTTGGATAAGGAATCGATTGTGGTTGAAAACAGCTCTCCGTGAACTTCGCATCCCGCAAGTAGCGCTGCTGCACGCCTACTAATCTCGATGTCGTTGATTTTGCTGACGTTTAGAAAAACATTCACGCTGTCAGAGCGTTTGGGAGAAACAACCACAGTGCTTTCGAAATACGGTCAGGGCGCAGTAGGTGACGGATATTGATCAGCAGGGCTTACTTTAAAAAAACTTAACCTAATACGGGTCCAACCACAAAGAAGGATCACTATTCAATGTTGGTATTCAGCCAGTATTCGAATCGAGCCATTTTTCGCAATACTAATACTTTTCCAAAATTAAGAGTGTCATTTCCTGAACAAAATAGCTATCAGTCTCGCAAATATATCGATTTCACCGAAAATTGTGTAAAAACGTGTTCAGGTTCATACCTGACGGCTTTGAGCACATATTTAAGGTTACGAAAAACTTGATTATGTGTGTTCCAGTGGCGGACGCAAAAAGTGGGAGGGGG
>JARK01001388.1:709939-723441 GCA_000688135.1 Ancylostoma ceylanicum | reverse complement strand
GGGGGGGGGTGGGAGGGGATGGGACACACTGTTCACTTGACTTCATCACACCTCACAAAATCTGGGGATATAAATTTAACGTCATCAACGCGAGCATTCGTAGAAGTTTGAGAATCTGGCGTAAGCCGGACGGCAGGGCTGGTTCATGGTATTCTTATAATCATAAAACTCGAATTTTGGAACTTCTGATCACTGGAAACTAAATGGTTATATTTTCAGATAATCTTCCTGTTGATTTTCGTTTGCATCATTCTTCACGCACTTGTTTTCATCATATTTGAGGTGATAATTTTTCGTTTTTATTCAACCAATAGTTCATTCTACATTGTGTTCGAAAAAAAATGTTCAGATAAGATGACAGGAAATGGCAAAAATTTAAGTGACATGAGTATTTACATATAGTCAACTCCAAATGTCCGTAGACAAGAGTTGGGGCCGCAGCGCGGGTCTCTCGCTGTCTGCTGCACCGATTCAGCGTGGCATGCAGGGCAGAGACGCGGAGGAAAACCGCGCCGCGGTCCCAACTCTCGTCTACGGATCTACGGACATTTGGAGTTGACTATATTCATATTCTTTTGTGTAACATTTTAACCTGGGCCCGCATGATTGGTTCTTTACATTTCGGTACACCGAGTTCCCTTGGGTATTGTCATACGTTCTATGGGCATTTTGTTTTGAAGAGGAGAAAAGAAAGGATACATTCATCAGCTGCCATTTCTGACCAGCATCTCGGAGCGGTGTGTAGAAAAGTATTGGAATTGAACTGCATCAGAAATTTTGGGTGGAGAGCACTTCGTAGGAGAAAAACAATGCAACCTAGCTTCACAACGGAACAGTCGAAGAATTTGACTGCTCCCAGAAAAAACTCGATCGTACCGCACTAGCCTGCACTTGGTTTTCTAGGGCATCCGAAATGATTAAATTACTGTGAAAACGTGAAATAGTGACAATTCAAGGAATTATTGTGACTGTCAAAATATCCAGAAGATTTATTTCTGCATCTGATGGGTTTCACCGTTCTATGCGATTCGTATATATTAAGAGAATTTGTTCTTAGCATAGTTCAAATATTGACCACAAATAACTTTTCTTAATATGCATGAATCAATGAAAATGAGTGTCCATGAGAAACACCTATCTAAAAATTACTTATGGTTGTGGAGTGAGAATAAAGCTCCAAAATGATTTGTAGCAATCAAGTATGCGTCCTCAAAAACTTGTACAAATATAAAATGAAGGAGTAGCGGACCTCGCTTTCATTCCGAAAAAGAAGTCACCTAGGTTTTTTTCGTTCCGAAAGGCTTTTCCTAGAATTTAAAGCTCACATGAAGTTAACTTTTGCTATTGCATAGTCCTTTGACTCCCTTGTGCCCTCCCACCTCCTTCGAATTTTCCCCGTAATCGGATTTGATCCATCGAACCAATTGTACTCATTTCAGGTTCACCATCTTTTGAAAACGCTGATGATGAAATCGTTCTGCGATGTTTTCCAAGCGGGTTTGTTCTGCCTTTTCGTCAGGCTTGCACTTCATTTTTACTGCATTTGCCTCGTCATACTGGAGCTTGGACTGTGTATCGAAAGGACCATGGCCACCGTGTGGTCTTCTGGATACGAGAAGTTCCGCGCCACATTTGGGATATTTTACAGTTCATTTGCGGTAAGCATACAGATTTCCACATTTGTTTATAATTGGTCACTGGTCACACTTCAGGTCTTCACTGCCCTGATTGCATCTTATCTAGTGAATTACTCTTCCGAGGATGAAAGGAACTTCTCATGTTTGAATAATAGCAAAGGTAGGCTTTCTTCGGTCTGACGCAGCTGCACATTAAACATACGGAAACACGTAAATATCACCATACTACTTACACAGTTGAGCACTTTAAAATGGCTACGTCGAATGCACGTGCAATTTTAACAAGAATTGCTTGTTTTATCGCCACTGCAATTATTGGATTACCTAACCAATATGCAGTGGCAACACTTCAGAAACAACATGTTTCTCTCATCTTATCGTTAGAAAATCGTATCAACTCCCACGACAACTTTTTTCAAAAACATGAACGGCGCGGTGCCAAATTCAATTCATGGGCAGGCATTTATGAACGAGCTGACGAAGTAACGAGCTGACAAGGGAATGATACTTGGTCAGTGTGGCCATTCACAGAGAGGTGCACATTGCCTTATTCAGCTTTCGACGCTGGCATCCGTTTCCAAAATTTTCTTCAAATCCGTTTTCAAAATTTGTCAAACTGCTCTCTGTGATAAATAATTTTTGATGCTGTGAATATCGCGGTTGTAATTTTTTTTTTGATTTTACGACCTCATTTCGACAAACTCCAATGTTCATTCAGTGTGTATCATAATTCGGAAGAACTCGAACCTGCGATTGCCCATCTGGAGAAGGAGAGACTTATTTTTGCACTAAAAGTCCTCTTTGTCCACTAATCTCAGGGCTTGTAAATGGGTAGCAGAAATAGGCATAACTCATCACGGGGAGGTTGGTCAATTTTGAAAATGATAGAAGTAAAGTGGTCAGCGCTGATCATTCCCTTCATGTGGGATGCGCCACACATTCGACTTCATCTGAGCATCGTAGAGGCGTTGAATGCGTTTGTGCCCTATACAGTGACTTACGGGGGCGAACCAAGTCAGTGCATCACCCTCCCAGACTCCTCAGGGTACCAATTTACCGACCCCGGAGGGATGGATGGCTTGGTTGGCCACGGGCGGGATCGAACCATCGACCGTGCGCGTGCGCACCGAGTCCCTTACCACTGCGCCACACACGCCCTTGCTTTTGGAAACGGGTTCGAAATTAACGTCGAAAGCTGCATAGAGCAACACACCTCTAGAAATGGCCACACTGACCAAGTATCCTTTCCCCACGCTGAGCATAGGATACTTCTTTCCGGATACTATCGATTACACCGTTCTCCTTATAAAATGATAAAGCTTGGAGAATTGGGTGGTAAGTTAATGCGAGAGAAGCGAGCACCCTTGGAAAGTGTAGCAGTCAGGCGTCATTGGGCGGGCATTTTGGTGTATAATAAACCACTACAAAATTACCCGTTGTGTTTGCAAACATCCTTACTCTTGCTTCTTCCTAGCAGATCGCATACGAGTCGATGTGATGAACTACACATTGACGGCGCTGAATTTCGTGACTTTTGCATGGATAATCATTCTCTACGAGAAGAACAAATGTTACTCAAGAAAGTAAGTTTTTTCTAGATGTTCATGCCTTGTCTTTTCTAAAATGATATCACCACTTCCAAGGCTGTGAACTGCAATACCCTTCCTGTTGGTTAACCAAGCTCGCGTAACTAGCATATGTAATACAGTGATATCTTCGTGTCTGTCCGTTCCCAAGGTTGTACGGCATAGTGTAGCGAAGATGAATATGATTATAGTAGGCGTCGATGGCGGTGACCCGTCTGCAGCCTCGAAAAGCACGCGGCGCAACCGCGCCGCTCATACTAGAATCGTCGCAGCAGTGGCGTGCCTGGGTTTTCTTGATAGTTATTCATCACCGTCGATAATAACAAATAGGAAAACTAACTGTCTATCAAGAAAACCCATAAATTGACGTCCAGGAGAGGATTCTCGCTCAAGCAGTGCGGTCGCGCCACGTTCATTTCGAGGCCGCAGATGGGTCACTGCCATTGACGCCCACTGTACATATATTAGGTCGTCAAGTATGAAATGTCTGATTTTTTGAGAGTTCAGTTCGACAGCTGGTATCTTCGGGGTTTCTTTAGGTCCACTCTCATCTTTCTTTCCATTATGGAGGTAAATTCTCCCTCTCTCAAAATCACCTATTTAATTTCTGACGAACTTAAAAATTTTTGTTTGAGAGGAACTTTTGTGAAACTACTCGAAGACAAAAAATCGTATCATTTCGGAATATGGGTTCCATCACGGAGCCTGTAAAGTGAGGACAACTCGAAATACCCTAGAAATGTTTGGAAAGGGAGTGGCTAATAAAGGAACGGGACATCGATGTTCTGAGAAATTTCTTCCTGGTGATATAAACCTGCAAAGTGAACTTTGTGATGAACCTGGATTATGATGCGTTGGAAGCTGTGGCTTGAGCGGATAGGAGCCACAGTATGCCTGCATATGCAGCAAGGTTTGGCGTTCGTAACCCTATATTATTCAGGTGTTCAAGGCAATACGACAAGGTAAAGTGGCTCGATGAACGAATTTTTCACAGTTTGATCCCCAAAAATTGGGGCCATTTTTTGACCATTTTTTGCAGAACCGCGCTGCGTAAACCAGGGGAGCAAGGAGAGGAGTCCACCTGCCATTCGTTGCACTGGCCAAACCTAGCTCTACTTGGCCACAACTCCTCCCAAGTATTAGTCCACTTCTTGGTAGAGAAAATTTTCCACTTCCAACATGATGTTGGAAATGCCCTTCACCAATTTATCGCCTCTTGCTTCCCCGGCTTCCAAGCCGTTAGCGCAACCATGCTATCGGTAAGATGGCAAAGCTGTGCCGGTAACATAGGGGCATATTTGGATTGCTCGTACCCAATCTTGTTGGAGAAACATTACCCGAAACTGTCTCATTCAAAATCAGACATTTCATACTGGACGACCTAATATTTACAAATATTTTACAAGCGAATAGTGTGAATAATCAAGAGTGTGCTCAATGTGTTCTTTCTATGTAAAATGAAGCCGAACACACTCCGCTCATTTTACTTCAACAACCGAAAAAAAACCATTGAGAAACAAACATTGAATGGCAATGCACCAACATAAAATGCTGAAGTAAAATTTCACAAAAAAAACACAAACACAAAAAAATTGCAGTGACCTTTTATGCTAATTAGTGAAAGAAAACTCTGAACAACATATGACGCTGCCAACTAAAATGTCTTGATAAAATTGCATAAAACAGCTCTATGACCGAAATATCACCAAATATTAATAGAGAGGCCTACAGCACCACATATCGACAAAACATAAAAGAGCGTTCTTTGAGTAAACTACTACCAGAAATTTTCGACTCAAAACTCACGTCATGAAAATCCGTAATGTGAAATATTACATTCCAGACTCGATACACATCTTTCCAATCGATATCAAATACAAGAAAACGTTTCAAGTACAAAACTTACTATAATTATGGGTTGTACTCAGTTACTACTATTCGCTGCTCATCTTGGCATTAATATTGCAAGAAGAACACAGTTTGCTACAATGGACATTATTCTCTATCGTACGCTTGAAAGCGTCGGATATGTGAGTTTTTTCCAAGCATTGATTCGATTTATGTTCTACCATCGCTCGGACTCCTATTCAAATATTTTGCGAAGATTCCATGTTCCAAAAGACCAAATATGTATGACAATGACGAAACCTATCAGTAACATCCTCCAGATCTTGACGCATATTTTAGAGCTCTTTGGTCAAGAAACTACATAGTGCATGCCAGTGGGTTTGCAGCATACTATAGCCTTCTCGCTCTCCTGGGCTGGGTATTATGAAACGATAACTATGCAAACCTGCGATGGCTAGCATAATTGATTGCCGCATAGACTAAGCAATGCTAATAGGCGTAGGACACGAAGGTTGGTTTGGCAGCCTGGTTTCCCCAAGTTATGCGTTCATGAATACTAACCCTGCCTTTTCCCAACAGAGTCATTATTTAATCCACCAATTTACATAAGTCTTTCTTGTATATGGAAACATTTTTTCGGAGGCATATCGATTTTCTAGAAAGCGTGCAGAATAATTTTGCTTGTAAAGTATCTATGGGGAGTTCTCAATAAGGCGACTCCTCAACCCCAAATGCCACGAAAAAATCGAAACAACTTGGGTTGCCGACATCCATATGTACAGGATAACCATGGTTGACATGAACGCTAGTGAATTCCCTAGACTAACACTTAGGAGAACAGGAAGAAGCTGCTATTCAAGGCAGAAAATTTTTCACAGTACACGTGTTCTCTTCATGTCAACACAGTCATCCCCCTTTGTAGTCCCATCCAACTTTCAAGATGTGTCTACTGACAGTTTACTATTCTATGCTGTATTTTTTGTATTCTACGGGTGATCTTGGATCATGGTTCGGGATAAATGAATAAACAAAACTACGAAATTTGATTATTTGTTTCAAAGTAACTCCTATCGGTAGTCGAAGATATGGTCTTTCTGTAAATGGACGGTGGCGTGGCTGTTGATGTTGATGTTACTGCTGTTTTGGATATGTTACTAGAAAGAGTTGCGGGAAGAAGAAAACAGAGCACATTTAGGAATACAACGCTCCTGACAAACTAGTTGTATAGCAAAAGCAGTGCCAACGCACGTGCACAGCAGCGAACTTCATCGTTCTCGGGATAAACCAGCCTGTCTAGGGATTGAGAACAATTTTCTCCTGTACATACCACTTATTATAAAAGAAAACAATTTATTCAACAAAAAAAAACAGTTTGTTCAACACATGATTCCATGAGCTTCAAGTAAGGAGAATTGGAAATAAAAATAATTAATAATAAATAAAAAAAGGAGAATCGCTCAGGTTTAAAGGAGAAACTGGTGGTTTGATATCCTCTCTGATTGTGGGAGCAGTTACGGGCGAGATGCCAGGATGCCTTACAGATTTTGCACAGCAGAAATTTTGTCAGAAAGTACTGCCACTCTTACCATGCACCCGGGATACACCTTGAAATATTTCATTCAATGTTTCTGGAGAGCCTCTCATTTTCTACCTTGTGCTTCTGATCCACCTTCTGTATAGCGCACTTTGTGCATATTAATAAATAAATAAACAAATAAATAAAAGAAACAAAGCACACATGACAAACAATTTATATGTTCTACGACTGATTTCCAAATGGTCAGCTTTGCCTTCCTCATGAATTTCCGTGACTGGTGTACTGTCCTGCAGAATCTCAGAGTTTTTCTACTATGACTCGTGTACATAGTTACCTTTAATTGTCACATTTGACGCAAGCACACACGTGCGTAGGCTTTTAAAAAAGCGATAAGCTCGTTTTGATGGATACTGTGTAAGTCAAAGTACAGAGAGGCCCATGAGCTATCGTACAACTTTTGTACGTTTAGCAGGAACGCATTTTCTATTCCGGTCTTTCTTCTGCCGAATAGAGAAATTTGAGAAGCATCCCTCCAATAAAGGTTTTTTAGAATGGTTTCGTATTGAAGCGTTGGCTTCGAAACAAGTTTTTGGAAAAAGGGAGTTATTGTGGAAATTTTCGCTGCGGTATCTACCAAATCTTCAAAAAGGATATTACTTCTCCGAACCTTGAACCGCATAAAGTGATCCTTCCGAAGGTGCCCGGGGTTCACCATCGGAATGGAAAGTAAAAAATATGTGAGCGGAAACAAACTGCGACTCCATGCACCCAGTAATGCAATTTTCACCAAATTCGCATTCTAGAAACTTTTCCACCGGAAAAAGGGATTAGCTAGGCAGTTGATGGAAACTATAATAGATCAAAAGTGCTACAAAATGGCTGCGCATTCCCATCACTAAGTCCAAGCATAGGCCTAATATGCTCCTCAAAACCTGGAAGCTTTCAATTTTCATCCAGGCAGCTTTTGGAACAGCCTCATCCTGTGCTACTATCGACATCAATCTTGAGTGGATTTGCACACCTATCTCGTAATCGACATTAAGAACACAGGATAATTTTTTCATCACCTAAAACCGTTGTAAAGGAATGTTATTGTCGCTGTTCTGTTCGGGAATTGCGAGGTGAATCTGTGCATTTAGCGCAATCGAAAATTACTGCAAGGACGTGTCTGTATTCAAAAAGTAGATCAAATCCAGCTTCATTGAAGGGGATCTTACTTACGTACTTATCCCTTAGCTGCTGTCTGGAGGAGCGGTTTGACCTCTCAACACTGCTGTAGGTGCCACTGGAGTACGAATTGCCTGAACGACACGCTTCCATTCTTGACGATTTGCAGCTATAATTTTAGCTTCAACGATACTGCACCGTAGTGTCTTCAGATCTGCGTCAACCTGCTTGATCCTGGTTTTTTTTTGGTGATGCCGCCCGTTTGAGGGGGATCTAGTACAGCGAAAAACATATCAATACTTTTAATAGATCCCAAGTTCGACTGTCGTTGAATCTTGGCATTTGGAGTAGTATAGGAATCGCAATAGTTGAGCAATACACCAAGATTGGTATTCACGTTTATTCGGCTAACGTTTCGGCGTCGTCGCCTTCGTCAGAGCCTGTGTAGCCGTAGTTCCGCGATGTTAGCGGACCACCTTGTGCACGAGTAATGCCGCTACTGCCGTAGCGGCATTAAACCAGCAAACGCTGTGTAGGGAACTCCAGGCACCTAGCTGGATACGGACCAGTGCAGCGGCGCGGCGTTGCACTCTGGCTGTCTGCTGCACTCTGCCACTTTCTGTCCAACGCTGGCACACCGCAGTACTGGTTCGTATCCTTCTGGCCGTTTGGAGTTCCCTGTACAATAAGATACAATTCCTGTGATTTGTTTCGCATACAAAATTACGTCTTTCCTCACATCATCTTTCCTCCAAGCTACCGTAGTTCTTGGTTCCATATTTACTGGAAAACATCGCTACTTGCGAAAAACGAAACTAATTATTGCATTTTCAGCTGTTCACTTATTATTCATTCATGCTACCTGTTGTTATGAGTTTATTTATCAAACGGGAACGCCAGACGAAAATTGCCTCACTACGCGACAATATCAACCAAAGTGCTAAAGGGAGTGAAGGAACTGATTTATACTTTGGAATGTACGGGAAACAATGGTGAAATTTACGAACTGCGATAAAGAATCTTTAAATTGTTGTTCACCTTCATTTGTATCTTACAGGTTGTCAGTACATAAATTGGCAGTGATTGTGATGGGCTAAGGAATAATCGCGTGTGGTATCACAGGCATGATCCATGATTTTTTCTTTTGAGAAGACAAAACAAATAATCACAACCAGCGAAACCGGCAGGAACTCGCCCTTTGCGGCTCATTTTCGGTTTTTTGGCATGGATCGAAAAGGCCTCCAAGGATCTGCGAGCAGAAACTTGCTGTTCATGCGCCAAGATCGAGACCTTAACTCCAAAATCTGCTCCGCCGTGCCTACGTAGTCCACTCAGACAAACTGCTGGGAATTCCGCAGCAGGATAGAGGCATTCCGGAATTTCCATAGTAGAATACAACAGTTTTTGAAAAAGCTGCAGCAGAAAGAGATTTACAGACGGAGAGACGCAGAGAAAAAGCGCTTTGGAATTTCCGCAGCAGAAGCGCAGGAGAAGCGCAAGATAGTATTAGGTTGGGCAATAAGTTCGTGCGGTTTTTTTCATCTAGGATTTTAACTAGGAATCAGGCTGTGTTTGATTGCGAATGAGTGATCATTTTGTAGCCCTTGATCTACTCTTTACTAATATCCTAACAGATTTCCTCAGTTCTCGCCACACCTCATTTTCTATCGCATAGAATGCGAGGCACCATTTCGACTAGGACGACAGTCTCCGACCACTAATTAATTAAGACCGGTTAATTTTAGCCCAGGGGAAATTTCCCTTCTGAAATTGGAGTTTGAAGAGCAATGAGATGTTTGCGCGCCAGGTTTTGCTCTAGATGTGAAGGAGAACCACTAAGAATGTTAAATCTCAACAACATCTGCGTTCAACTGATTCATTCGGAGAAAAAACTTCGAAAGGCCGCGTACGAGGTGCCCCCTCACATAGAGAAGGCGCGTCTCCTCTAAACAAATTCCACCGAAACGGTAACCGAGATGCTAGGATAAAACGTAATTTTACTCGTGCAACCAGGAAAAGCCTGTAGTAGTCTCTAACCACTAACCTCGTTAATTTCCTCAGCTATTTTCTAGAGTTCCATTCAAAAGTTGCAGTCAAGAGTAACAAACCGGGTCTTCTAAAAAAATGTGAATTTTCATGGAGAAAGAACAGAGGAGCTGCTCCGTCTCTGATAGCATTGATAGCGGAGGAGAGGAGCTACATAAATCATTTGTTGTCATTGATGTTCTCCGTGAACAGCTGTAGTTCCTGTGCCCCTGAAAAACCGCACGAAATTGTTGCCCAACCTAATACAATTGCCCCAAGTCCGGAAATTCCGCAGCAGGACAACTCATCTGATAACGTGGCACATTGATTTATTCGTCGACCGCATTT
Source organism: Ancylostoma ceylanicum (assembly GCA_000688135.1). Taxonomy (NCBI): domain Eukaryota; kingdom Metazoa; phylum Nematoda; class Chromadorea; order Rhabditida; family Ancylostomatidae; genus Ancylostoma; species Ancylostoma ceylanicum. The sequence continues at coordinate 713,293 of JARK01001388.1, read as the reverse complement.
GCCTCGAACCTTCATCACTGTAAAGAAAATGAATGAAAATGATGAGAACAAAATGTTACAAGTCCTCATATCTTATCACACTGTTTGCGTTGAACTGCGTGTTGGCGTAGGAACAGTTGTATGAGAAGTTCTCGTGGTGAACGGTTGCAGCCGCCGCTGTGAAGCATGCCATATCCCTAACAGATCTTCATCATTATTCCTTTTTTCCACGCTTTCTCCACGGCTGCGACGTTTTAGTCGATCAAAAAACAATAGAAGATCCAGGCCAACCATTTAAACTAAGTCAAATGACTTGTCTCTTGCTCGATGTATTGGGTTGGGAATAAGTTCGTGCGGTTTTTCAGGGGCCCTAGAAGTACTGCTTTTCACGAGCAAAGTGAATCAGAACAGGTGATTTCTGTAGCCCCTTTCCTCCGTTATTGATGCTACCAGAGACGGAGCAGCTCCCCGGTTTACCCTCCATGAAAAGCCACATTGTTTGGGACGACCCATTTTGTCACTCTCAAGTGCAACTTCTCAATGAAACTCTAGAAACTGCCCAAGAAAGCAACCAAAATTAGCGGTTCTGGACTGTGTCAGACTTGTAGAGGTTGTATGACCAAAACCACTCTTTGTTCTAGCATGTCGGATACCGTTTTGTTGGAAGTTGCCCAGAGGCGACGCGCCTTCTCAATGTGAGGGTCACCTCATACTGAGCCCTTCGAAGTTTTTCCGCCAATTGAATCTGTTGGACTTGAATGTCGCTGAAATTTAAATTTCCTAGAGGTTGTTTCTTTACATCTAAAGCAAAACCCGGCGCGTAAACGTCTCACTGTTCTTCAAACTCCACTTTTGGAGATGGGACAACCTCTGGGATAAAATTAACTTCTCTGAAGCGGGCATCCATTTCTGCATCGTCCTTTCCACAGGGTTTTTCTATACATGTCCTTGATATATTTTGCCTTCGGAGCTGCATTCGATCCACGATAGGAGTCAAAGAGTAGGAAGGGTCAGAGGTTGTCGTCCTAGTCGAAACGTTGCATCATACTCCAGCCGACAGAAAATGAGGTATAGTGAGAATTGAGGGAATTGGGTAGAATATTTGTAAAGAGTAGCTCAGGGGCTACAAAATTAGTTGAGCAACCACCGACTTTCACCCACTCTGATATTGAATGGCAATACATTTGGCGAGGTTTGTTTGGCAACCTCACAGACGAGCTTGCAAACTAGCCAGGCAAACGAACCCCGTAAAATGTATTGCCAAACAAGAAGTCCCGTAAAATGTATCGCTATGCAAACCTTGCCTTTTGTATCGCCAAACAAACTTGAACGCGCAAAAATTTTGATAACACCGGGAATCGTACCGTGGTTTTGATACTGGGAGTCCACTGCCTTACCAACTGGGCCATCCGAGTCGACAATGATGATGATTGAATCACCCGCTAAGAATGAAATGAACATATTAGCCCGTAAAATGTATCGCCAAACAATAAGCCCCGTAAAATGTATCGCCAAACACATTGTCTTGCCATTTGTATCGCCAAACACCCGTAAACTGTCTTGCCAACAGATTCTCTTGCCTTTTGTATTGCCAAACAGGCTCTTCACTCATCATCCCGTAATGTATCGCCAAGCAAAATTTTATCCCGTAAACTGTCTTGCCAAACACATTCTCTTGCCAAATGTATTGCCATTTAACATCAGAGCAGGTCATCATTTTTGTGTGTGGATGCCACCATGTGGTGACGCCACGGGGTAATATCGGTTCTGTAGCACGCTTTGAGGCACTAAGAAAAGTTTCCGGAAGGACCGCAGCAGCTATTCGTAAGAACCGCAGCAGCTATTCGGAAGGACCGCAGCAGCTATTCGGAAGGACCGCAGGTCACCTGTTGGTTTTTCCGGTTTTCTGTTGCGGTCCTTCCGAAAATTTGTCTGAGTACGCATTTCGGAAATACCGCAGTAGAGCAATCTCGCTCGGAATTTCCGCAGCAAGATATCGGAATTCCCGCACGATGATACTGGAGCAAAAAAGCAGAAAAACCGACACGTCACCTGCGGAAACTCCGGCGCCGTGTCTGAGTATGCGCGCCTAGTGGCGTGAATTCACGCGATCTTGCCTTGCCTTCTAGGTACTTCTCTATGCGGATACCCAGTGGGAAGACTATTTCGCCAATATACTTGTCGCCACATCCAGAGCAGGAGATCAGGTAAATTATACCTGCACCCATGTACGTAGTTCCCTCCTCTACCAATAGTAAAAATAACGCTTCCCTGCGTAGAGCAGGACCTGCATGTGGTCGATTCCTTACGAGTTGCCTCCTAAGATTGTTTGCTGGCGGATCTACGACTGTCACTGAACTAGAAATGATACCATTTGAAAAATCTTTTTCAAAGCCATGAGAATGCAGTTTTTCCTGCTTTTTTGTTTCCCTCGCTCTTCAAGCGAGAATTGAATCACTACGGCTGATAGTTTGGTGTCTAATGACACCAATGAGAAGAGTCATAACTTTCTGGAGCTGTGGTTCGAGGTGCAAACATGCTCCGCCACCCTACTGCACCCGCAGAGCTGCCACCAGGAACTTTCGCACAGAGAATTGAGAAAATGTCAAGATACGAGGGTAAGTTGCAAACTTTTCTGAAAATTTGGTATTTGTGAGAGCAAGAAAAGTGCAAGCTCTCTGTTTGATTCTCACATCACACCACTTATCATCCATTGGGTGTACTGGAAAAAAATTATAAAATCTAATTTTTCATCGCTAAATGCAGGGAAATTAAGCAATTTCCCGCGCCTGATCATAACTAATAGGCGAATTTAAGCCAACGAACGGATTTCTTCGAATATACATAGCTGCAAAAGTGTGGAGCGACCTGATTGCAAATACATGGTGGGCCAAAAATAGGGTAACAACAGGGACTTTTCTTCTGAAGAAGCGTGTTCTGCCTTGATGTCAAACTCAATTGGGAGGTTGTTTCGAGACGTTTCACCAGTACAGTTCTCCTGCGCTTAGGTTACGTCTGGTTCAAGACAGAGAAACGATATATTTTAAGACCTCCTCGATTTGGCGTGTGGATAATCAATTGCCTAGAACACATTCAGTTGACTGAATGGGTTTCAGAGGCACTCGAGACCTGGGCTTCTTCTACTTTCCATAGAAATCGGGAATTTTCAAAAAAGCGCCTCGAAAATCGGTGGATCAATTTGACATCAACAACTTACTCGCAGCGGCTCGCGACTTCACTGAATGTCTCAAGGTCTGATTGCTGGCAAATGGAGGATATTTCAGAACGTTGTCTGGCTTTTTAGTCACTCGGGGGCATATGAACATAAATCATATGACAATGCTCCAACTTACAACGAAATACATTCTCTATCTG
>JARK01001388.1:687371-709627 GCA_000688135.1 Ancylostoma ceylanicum | reverse complement strand
TGGGGACCCAGACGGAAAATAAAATTAATAAAAATATTAATTTTAATAATAATTAATAAATAATCAATATTTTAAAAATAATAATAAAAATAAACAAATAAAAATAAACCAATACAAGATTTTTATATGTATTGTAAAGTACTTTCAAAAATTTGGCGACCCATTCTCGGGGAGGGGGGGGGCGCGCCCCCCCCCCTGCGTCCGCCACTGCTATCTGCCACTTTCTTTGTTACCGTATTTTTGGCCCACCCTGTAGACACGGAATGGTTTTTACGCATCATAAGGACCTCCAGTTTTCAAAGAAATTCTACCACAAGGAGTTCAACGAAAAACCAGCACGAATTCTCTTATTTCACTGACGTGCTTGTACAGTCCTTCTCAAAAAGATGGAAGGATTGCGCGTGCGGTTTCTTAGTGTTGCGACTGCACCATCGCGGTGGGACCTTGCTCGACCCCTCGTTCGGGCCCCGCCGCGATGGTGCAGACGCGCAATCCGTCTTTTTTTTTGAGAAGGACTATATGTATATCGATTTCAAGCCATTACTAAGATGTTAAATCCGGAAAACTCGAGAACTTAACAGTACGTAAAACCTTTCCACCTGAAAAGTATGCCGTTTCAGGGCATGCGACCGCACGATTATCCAGCCTTTCCAAGTACATTACTCAGAAAACGATAATGTGCGTAATGGTGGTTTCTGGATATTTGATTCTGATTTCACCTGCATTCCTTTTTTTCTCCAAGAGTATGAAGATGTAGCAGCGTCAAACGTTGTTAAAATAACATTTCCATGCAAAATTCGCAAATTATCAACAGCATTCAATTGTAAGTTTTTAGAAGAACATTCAGTGGTCACAATAAAACGCACAAGTGAATGAAACAATTATCATTACATTGATAGACATACCATATCACTAATATCACTAGCAACTAAAACAACAAGAGTTTCAACTGATATTTTAGCGCTCCTACTGAGTCTTAAAACTCGAAGCGCTGGAGATCTAGGCAACGTGAAGAAGAGGAAACTGAGAGCAGAGGAGAGAAGATCAGAAGATACATATCATGCACACTAGATCTGAACACAGGTAAGATCACAAATCCAAAGAGAAGCTGCGCTAATGAAAGTCAAACCTAGCTAAGCCTCATTACAGCAATCCTTCATTCTAAACCTCGGATTTGATAAAGCACTTGTCAAACACGCCTTAAAGAGGTCAGGCTGCATTACACTTGTGAGAAAAATCTCATGCATACACAAATCCTCTAACAAATATTGCACAATATATCACATTCATAACATAATTATTAGATTGAAAAGAACCTAAGAAGGAGCCCGTATGTTCAAATGGTCAATGGAAGAATGGACACCGTTGAAAAGAAATACGCAGTGAAACATGGTACGTTCCCTCAGTCACAACAGTAAAGCAACATAGCATTGGTTATTACATTGGATCTCCTCCATAGTTGCGTCGCCCAACGTCTACAATCACGACATAACAAGATCTATGCGGCTGACTCTACGTATCGAAGCCTAAGAAGTTAACTGAGGAATCGCCTCTTTGGAAGTACCTCCCAAAACAATAGCTTTTCCCTGTATGAGCATAATGCGAGCCATGATCACTTGCTACAGCTAAAATCGGGAAGCAAATGTTTCTTGCTGAAATACAGTGTTATTCGCAGAAGTGTCAGCCAGCAGAGGGATGGACCGCACAACTATGGAGAGAACTGAGATTGAAAATTGCTTCCTGATTCAATCCAATTCGATAACGTCTGGAACAGTTTTCAAAGGTGGTGGAAGTCGAAGCCTTTGCGGAGGATCAGGTGGGATAGTAATCACAGGTGGCTGACGCGGAACTGAAAAGAAAAGTTTGGTGATGGGGACCAGCAGTAAGAAAAAAAGCTTTCTCAACAAACCTGTATCGAAAATGGAATCTTGAGCATTCAAGAGAAGTCCGTTGCTTAGACGTAAGAAGATTCCATCACCGCTTCGGACAAGCATGACTTGCGTATTAGCAGGAATTTCACGTCTTTCTGACGGGTGCGAAACGATCGGAAGACTTAGAGCTGAAAACAGTCATCATAGATACTAAATGGTAATCGGTCAAATACCTCTTGAGCTAAAAGAGGAAGAAAAGTGGACACAATCTACCCATGTCCGTACAAACTTACCTCGATCTGTCCTGATAAGTTGCACACTGCCTCTATGATTCGAAGAGGGCTCAAACGCTACGGAAGCACCTGGGAATGGAGGGACACGACGCGGTCCTTCGGTCAAGTTGTTCATACGGTTTCCGGTCACTAAATTAATAACATGCAAAAAAAGAAACATAGGTGCAAGGAATGAAATAAACTAGAACGAAATCGCACTGAGGTTTTTAATAAGTTATGCAATATTACAAACTCACACATTCCTCTGTCTTCACCATTATACACGCTGTTGGCTCCTTGTGTCATAGGGTAATTGCTGAAGGTATTTATATTTAAATCCGTAATTATACCTCTATTGTCTTTATTGCTACTACTAAGCACTAATTGTTCAACCATACATCTAAATTTCAGATGTTTCACTTTTTGGAGACATTACTTTTAACCACAGGCCCGTCTTCGTCTGCTGTTCTCACTCATCTGTCATCTGGGTATTCAGAAGAATGCCGTTATTCGCGATACTTGCATTCCTACATTACCTTATTCAGAATTTCAAATAACATTGGGCGTCCCTACTACTGTCAAGAAATAATGAAATATCAAAATAGAAAAAGGATGGACTGGAACAAGTTGGAATTTTGTAAATTGGACTAAAAATTGGCTCTCATTACTTTGAATGTTTTTGTCGTTATACATGCTATGTAGTTCTTCTTCCAAACATCATAATACGAGGTCTAGTTCTTGGATCACAATTAAAAGTTCAATGAAATACGGCATCATACCCAATAGAAGACTTCGGTATACGATCTAGAAGATGTGGCATAGGAGTGGAACGCAATGGAGGTGCATTAGTAGACCTGCAACAGAGAAAACACTGTGAATATGTGAAAATCTGAATCGTACTAGCTGAAATTCAATAAGAGACAAATGCTCACCCGAATGCAAACTGAGGAGCAAATGGTGGTCCTAAGTGGGATAGACCTCTCAAAGACCTGGAATGTCCCCCAAAACGATATCCAACCTCACCATCTGGGTTGAATAATGGTGCTTCCGGATAGGCGAGATCGAATGACTAGAAAATAATATGTAAATACGACCTGGAGTTAAAATTGATTTAGCCTACCTCCTTGTACTGTTCCTTCGCAAACCACAACTCTGCTTCTTTCTTCTCCTCCTCACTCAAACCCTCTTCTCGTTCGAGCATCAATGATTCATGAAGGAACGGCTCCTAAACATGAAGAGATGGAAATTGGAAGAAGTAGCTGCCTTGGGAAGTAAGAATGCCAGAAAAAAAACCTCCGCAAGCATTTCGCTCCTATTCTTCACTACAGATTCCAGAACTTCGTCGCCGAGATTCCAGTTTGATGTATCCCATTTGTCGTGAATCACATCCAGCGCTTCCTAATTATAGGGAGTGTTGAAACAATGAAGTAAATCGTTGCAAATTGCTCATATTTTTTTTCAAAAGCACACAACACTCAAATATAACTCACGTCATACATAAGAAGCGTCTCCAATTCTTTCTGAGTGATGTTTGCGTCAACTTGCGCATCATCCACAACTCGTTCTGAAATTGCCGCTATAGCTTTCGAAAAGAAGCTTAATCACATGCAAAAGGTATAGAACTAACGTTGGAGTCCGTGCTTGCTGATTTGCCTGTTGAATATGGCTTTTTCCATACAGTTATTCAGTATGAGACGATAAATGTAAGTACGTCTTTGCTGACCATACCTAAGATGGTGTGAAAAAATGAACAAACACGAGTCATTCAACGCAAAAGCTAAAACTAGGTGAAACCATCCGGAGCAATAAAAAAATTTGCACATAAAACCAACCTATAGACCCTGCAAACAGCTTGCGCATCATGACATGGATTCCAACAGGCATCTAATATTATACATCGGTTTGCTGACACCTATAACAATTCCAAAACTGTTATGGCAAAACACATCTTATAAATTTTTTCTAAATTTCCAACCCTGTTCAAAATTTTGTCGTCTGATTCGAAAGAAGCAGAACAAAATATACTGGAGCAGTCACAAACAGTATTCTCGTGGTCACCGCCATCCACACGTCTGCAGTCGCACAAACGGCCACGCTACCCATTCGCAAGACTGCTGCGTGGCGGTCACATCGCATTCCGCCAGCCATGGCGCCACGCAGGTGCCTTGCGACTAGGTTGCGTGGCGGCTGCGGACGTTTGGATCGTGGCAACTACGTTAGTACATTACATATACAACTAAAAAATTTTTTTCATCAGTTAGTACTTTCTACGACGCTGCGCATATTAAAAAAATCGAATATAGAATTATATGTATGAACCAAACCAAAAAACTATTCTAGCACATTACTTGACAACTAGAAAAATAAGAAGAAATTTATTACCAGGTTTATACCAAGAGATCCAGCTCTTGTTGATATCAGGAAAAGGTGGACGTTGGGATCCGAGTTGAATCGATTAATCAGTTTTTCCCTTTCTATTCCTGGTGTACTTCCATCCAATCCTGAATGAACATTTTATTTTCACCTCTGTGAGCCTACTTGTGCATCAACAGAACTATGCATAAATATCTTACTGAAGTAATTGATACTCTTCATCCATGCTGTAGTATCCGTCCTCGTTTGCAGCTTACGGCGACTTAGATAATATTCTATGAGGTCCAGTGCCGTCAAATTCTGACTAAATTTTCGAGAAATGAAGCCGGATCAATTTGTGCACAAGGATTCACCAGCAACTGACTGAATCGAGAAGAAAAATATCACCTGAATATCAACATTTTCTCGCCAATACGTACTGTTGCGTCCAATAGTTCCATCGCAAGCACCATCTTATAGCCGTGCTCAATGTTACCCGTTTTGTACGACGCCATTGCTACTTCAGCCTGAATAGGTTCTTTCGTTAACAAATGTATGTAGAATATCGGAGCGGGGCCGGAAATACTCAATAAAAATGAAGGTATAGGAAGTAACGGGACACAAATTAAAAGCAATAATCGAGGAAAACCGGAAAAATAAATCAAGCGGATGAAAATATCGAGTGGAAAACAATAGGTCATGGCTCCAAGTGTTTGGAGAAAAGAAGCGAAACCGAATATAAAACAAAACAGTATAACTAACCCAGTCATATTGTAGTCCCTGGTCATTTTCTGTGATATCGAATTCTTCCTCCATGACTCCTTGGATAGTCTTCACCTTACTTCTAGTGCTACGCCTTCCCTTAGCAGTTTGTCGAGCACCTTCTTCACGTTTTGTCTCACTACGAAATAAAATATACATAAGACAGGATAAAAACTAATTAGAAACAAGGATACTCACATGGGTCCACTACTGCCTAGAGATTCAGGTGGGCCACTCGCGAATATCCCGCTCCATAAATCTTGATGTGTAATATGTGGATGACCGATACCACCAGAACTCAATGTCTGCTCAAGAATTGATGGTCCCATTCGAGATCCTGGAAAACAAACAGCCTCATAGCAGATAACTATGGCATTTAAATCGCACGGACCTGTCAATGTACCTGTCTGGGACGAAGCCGTCGCACCCATGTTGTTCCACATACTTCCACAGTTTGATGTCGCAACATGAGTTCCATAGCTGGGTCCAGGCAACGAACTGCATTGTGATGGAGCATTTGCGGTTGTTACGGGTGAACTGTAGCTTGTTGATGGAAAGGTGGAGGGACTTCCATATGCTTGTGTCATCCATCCGAAGTGATTTGGGAAACTAGGGTGTTGCATATGCTCAGGTTGGTCTGACTTTTGCTCAACACCATCATTAGCCTGAAAGCGACTGGATTCAACAACGATAAAGACAAAAATGTTCATAATAGCAGCGAAAAGTATAAACGTAAAGGGAAGTATATCCTATCAGTAATGAGGTACCCACATCACTGGCGTTTTTCTTCTTCTCTTCTCGCTTCCTTTCAAGTGTTTGAGCAAGGACATCGGGGTGGTTCCATATCTGAAAGAACATTGTGTATGAACGTATTACGGAGTACCTTTAACACACTAACAATTCCAAGCGCCATTCGCATAGCAGATTGCAAGAAACTACCACTGCTACAATTTCTTGATTATTCTTTATTCTCAAAGCAGAACGAACAGTTGCTATCAAAGATATTCTTATGGAACCTGCACTTATTTCTCACCAATTCGAACTTCCGATGAATCACTTTGATAAACCAAAGCGCTAATAATCGAATCTAGATAACAAATGCAACAATGAGACACGATACCTTCGAACATGCAGCAAAGGCTTTCAGTGGATTGAAGACAGATGTGTTACCAGTACTAATCTCGGTATTGGCGTACATTACGAAATTCCTGGAATGACTCAAGTTCGAACACGACCCAAGCAATTGGTGTTCAGGCACAATGGGAAATCAAACCTGTATAACGCATGCTGAAGAGGACTCTTGCGCAGTAAAATCACGAACTCCTTGTTTTCAGGTAGAATCGCCTTGAGAAGATGATGCGTCCTCCTGCATTATACGACACGATTTTGAAAAAAAAAAACAACCGACGAATCCTACTTTAAGCAAAAAAAAACAGCAAATGCAACAAAGAGAAGAAAGTAATTTTGAAGAAAGCATAAACCCTACCTCTGAATGAATCCTTTGAGCATATTGTTCAGAACATGGATCCGCTGCCGCGCTATTTTGATGTCACCTTAAATGAAAAATCGAATTCTTGGAGGAAAAACAGTAAAACTTCTGCATCCTCGAGAAAAAGATAATAAGAAGAAGCATTAATTGAATATTAAATGAATTGAATGAAATTCTAAAAGCATCGCATAGAGTTTAAAAACACTCGGGTTCAACAATTAAACAAAAAATTGGTAATCCATCGAAAAAAAAAACGAAACAAAGAGGAAAAATTAGATGATAGTCAAACATACGAGCAGTGGAGTCTATACATTGACCATTCTTGATCGGTTTTTCAAACTGAATGGAGAATGTCTTCTTTGAACCAAGGAAATCGGGGCGGACAAAGTCCACCATACAATAATACTCCATGAGGTTGTTTTGAAGAGGGTAACCCGTAAGCACTATTCGACGCCTGACAATACAATAGTAAGAAGAAATGCTGGAAGGATGTAATGAAATCAAAGAAAAAGGAAAAACCTCGTCTTAATGGCCCCAAGGGCACAAGCTATATCCGTGTTCAAGTTTTTGATTTTATGCCCTTCGTCACATACGACAAGATCAGGACCAGGGTCGACCAATGAACCACGGATAACTGAAGGAAACTTTTGAATAATGAGGAAACTGAATACTACACAGTTGCGACTCACTCTCATTAGCCTCTTTCTTAACACGACCATCTGCAGTGAATCCTTGGTCGAAATCGTCCGGTTTTTGCTCACTTTCCGGCCGCAAGTTCTACAAAAAAGGTATCTTCCGTTCAAAACAATCCTCGCAACAATTCAAAACCGAGATATTAGAAATTCGTTCTTCGCAGTACCTGGGTTACATTTGGCTTAGTCTTGGTAGGTTTTTTAGGTTGAGTAGATCGAATCAGTAGACGAAACATCTCGTAGCCAATTAACAGGACTCCACCTTTGCGCGACCAATCCTCTTAAACGGAATTAATAAAACGTTCTTTTTGAAATTTGACACACCCACTATGGGTTACATGTGTCTTTGGTAGATAAATAGTCCTAAAATGAAATTAGATACGCTGTTCAGCTTGCAGCATTAGCGGACCATGTGTAGCGCCTAATTATCAGATCCCTACTTTCTACACTACAAGTTCACGTTTTCAATTTGTCTTTTTGCGACACCAGGTCAAAAGATGGTTTTATTTCAGTGAGAAACCACAGAAAAGCATCCAAATCGAACTTATGTGACTACAAAATTGGAAATTTCCTCGATTGTTCCTCTGAATGCCCCCTCCCCTGCTTCAAATATGGAACGTAGCCACAAGCAACGAGAACAAATATGCGAGAGAGGATAAGAATGTGGATAATGAATGGCAATAATCACGCCTTGCCAGTCCAGCACAGGAAAATTTTCGCTGGAGTATGAGAAAGAAAATAGCCTTTAATACAAGAAAGATATAAAACGAAACCTAAGTGTTGTAAATGGTGTGAAACACTCCAAGCAAATATTCCACAACTACAATGAAATAGCAAGGTTCAAAGTAGCAAATGGTAACCCACCAATCATATTCACACGTTGATCAAATGTTTTCACAGAATCGCCCAACAAAAAGACATCAAAATGACGGCCTACTTCACCAGTTTCAGTATACCTTAAAGCTAACTCTGAGCAAATCTCACACCACAGATATTCCAGCATTACATTATTACCTTGGCATCCATTTTTCAAACTCATTATACCAGTTCTGGATTGTGTTCACCGGCACTATGATAAGTATTTTGTTCGCCTGTGTGACACGCATGAAAACTTCCACAAATGTGATAACCTAAACACTTGTTAGAAGATATGCTATAAAATGCAAAACGAAGAAAGAACAATTCGAGAGGAAAATTACCTGTATAGTCTTTCCCAATCCCATACTATGTGCCAGAATGCATCCAAATCCAGGAGATGTTTTGAACTCTTGCAACGATTCAATGATATTGTCATACCTGACAGAAAAAAAAACAAAAATAGAAGAAAAATCAACAATAAATAGAGCTACAATGCTTTTTGAAGATGATTGGCAAACTCTAGAAAGGAAACAAACATGAAGCGGACTCCGCCGAGTTGATGCGGTTGCAAAACATGATTGAGATGGGGTGCAACGTGCACGTCTGGATCGTCCGCTCCATGTCCTAAAAATTCCATGCTTCCTCTTTCAATTCCGATAAAAAAAAACTAAGAGATACATCTGAGTATTTGAACAGCGTTTTCTATTTTAGTTATGATGTACTATAATTACTATGACATGATACCTCAGGAGGCCCAAACACGGCCTGGAATCACAAAATCTTTTGGGCAGAAATGAACTGAGCCATGAATCTCGTCGCGATATTCATGCCAACAGGAGGATTTTTAGGACTCCCAGACAAAATCTACCGCTAGGTTCTCATTTCATAAAGCTGATAGTAAACAAAAGAAGCAAATAGAGTTGAATAACTCTGGAACACCCATCATTTGATTAAAGGTTTTCAATGCACATTACTGAGAAGAAAGTCAAACATGATCGGAATTCATGATAGCTCCTCTTGAAATTTTGCAGAAACTTGCGAGTAAACCCATGGCACTATTCCACTTTCACGGACCCAAAATCTTCAAAAAAATTTTTGGCTGTGAAGTTTCCTGGGGGTTATTTGAGGTGCTGAACACGAATATCGTATTCGTTTCGTACCGTAACCCCATTTTTTTAGGGTTGCGGTAGGGTAACCCAAGATACGGTATCTCGTGGAATTCGCTCAAATTTTGCACAAGGGGGTTATTTGAGGTGCTGATCACGAATATCAACATCATTTTGCATGCCACCTTCGTCTTCTCCTTGAGATTGGCATTTTCTCCGAATTTTCTACCGTATACCTACCGTATCCCTAAAAAATGGGGTTACGGTACAAAAGGAATACGATATTTGTGTTCAGCACCTCAAATAACCCCCCTAGACAAAGTTTCAGCCGAAAATTTTTCTTGAAGATTTTGGGTCCGTGAAAGTGGAATAGTTCCAAACCCATTTCAGAGCATGGCGAAAAAAGAATGAGTGCGGAAAATTTGCCCAATCCTCACTGAGAATGGCGTCAACGTGAGCCGAATTACCCGCAAACAAGAATAACTTGATAATGGGGCAGCGCATTGTACTGGTATGTTGAGAAAAACTCTGAAATCTAGGGTAACTAAAGTTCTCAAAAAACCCGAGTGAAAAATCGATAACATCTTAACTTTCGTTCATAGAGTGAGCGCCAATGGAGGTGACGACTTTGGAGCACCCCATACACATCTGTCTCCAGATGTTCAAAAGAGATCGAAGGAACTACATGAGTCTCTGAAAAAAAAACTAACCTGCATTAACAAGTAAACGACCAGTTGTAGTCAATTCGACCTTTTCGAGTTCCTGAGAGTTCCTCCGTTTTTTCATACGCTCTTTCTCGATTTGGTGTTGCTTCTCCATCTTTTCACGATCTATCTAAAACGTCAGAAGAAAGTGTTCAAAAATCACTCAAAGATGGCTACATAACTAAATGCATCCAACTACGTACAACAACTAAAAAAAGCACGCACCCGATCTTTGTCCGAAAACATCCATCTAGAGCGTTTTCCTAAAGAAAAGAAAATATATCTCTTGTTGAAACGAAACGTAATGCCGCATCTGGAACATACCATACTCGTAGCTAAGTGGAAGGGTAGGTGGGACTCGATATGGAGGTCCACTGATTTCCTCACATTTCTCGTCCTCATCTCCGCTTGAGAGCTCGATGACCTGCATAGAATACACCGTAAAGAGCACGACAGTAAGAGCAGAATACTATGCTCACGTAAACCACAAGAGGTTATACAGAAGTAAGAAACAATCGTATTGAGCAGTGAGCTTACCCAAATTCTTAGATATAATAAAATTTATGAATCTAACTCTCTCTACCCAAGCGGGAAGTGTGGGTGTTTGGATAGTTTGGTTTTCTGTCAAATTAAATAAAAATTGTGCAAATCTTGCATACACACTGCCTAGCCTTCTCAACTTTCTCTCGAAATGCCAAACTTTCTTACATCTTATTTCTATATTAGCGTTTACCCAATTATTTTGCCTGGTGGAACAGACTATACCTTACTAATGTAATGTTTGTAGGAAGAATCTAGGAACAATACTTAGTTCCCAGAAAGGCTAACACATCAAATTGGTTCTAGAATATAGATCTCGAACTTGGAACTAAGGACCGATAAAGGATACCTCAGGTTCCGCCTTTGATACGGAAGGAACAGCGCTACATCGGTTATTCAGGGTTGGAATGCATTTCTTGTCATCAACATTGCCGTCTGGGTTATCTCCTATCTGAAAAAGCGTTATGAGCAGAGTAGATGTGAACATCAGAAAACATAGAACTATTGTGAAAATGAATCTGAGAAAAAAAACGAAAATCGACTTACCAAACAAATTACTTCAGGATCGAACGCGTCTAGAACCGGAAGAGGGGTGATCTGCTTGGGCAACATAGCCGCCAGCTAAACATGAGAATTCGAATTATAAGGGTGACACTTTTTGAAACAAACATCAATCTACCTGCTGGATATGACCACTATCTCCCAATGCTTGTTTCTGCTTTTCCAACCTTTCCAACCGCTCTTTCTCTTTCCTCTGAGCATCGAGGGCCGACTGATCCAACAAAGAATCGTCATCAAAGTTCGTTCTAAAGAAGAAAGAACATGCCATGCTAATCATTGGAACTAGATTTCAAGCGGAAATTGGACGAACTGGATATGCTTCCTCTTCTGAGCCTTTGTTGCGGTTGGGATTTTAACATTCAGCAGATCTGACTGCCTAGGAGTGGGAAACGCAGTTCCTGCGGACTGATCATGGCCAGATTCAGCACTACCTGGCCGGCTTGCATTCTCTTCAAACGCAGTTTATTATTCAAAATATGTGCATATAACTAACAGAATATAGTAATCACAACAGAACCGAAATAGAAGAGAACAGAAAGGAAGGAAGAAAGAACAAAATTGCTTACCATCGCCCTTTGAATCACTGATCAGCTGACTGTTCTCCGTTGTGGAGGAGATCCCCCGATTCAAGCTTATCGACAGTTTTAAAGACCCTCCCTGGGACATCTCTGTGCTTCTACTACATTGGCTGTTCAGCTAGTTCCTGGAAAATTGTCGATTTAAATACTCGCACAGAACAACAAAGATCAGCCATAGCTCCTTCACGATTCGCTGAGAAACATCTAGACCGAGGAAATATAATAAATTGCTTACCAAGCTCAGAAAACTTGAAAAATGAAAGAATAGAACAAAAAGAAAAGAGGACCGAACGTGAAATAGCCTTTGGCGGAGCCCCATAACTTGGTGCCTGCCAATTAGTGTTCTTTGGAGTGTCGTTGTAAATAATTCTAACTCCTGTGTAGAAATTGAATGCACATCTGCACAGATATACGGGACAGATTTCCACTACTCGGATAAAGGTCCGGATAACAAGTAGGCCAGAAATGACGGGATAACCGATACCGGGCAACGGATAACGGCTTACGGTTCGTCTTACAGGTTAGCGCCCACTAAAAGAACCCAAAAAATCTCAACAAGAATTCTTCCTTCTGTCTAAAAGGGTCAGGGTCTGTACCACATTATTCCAAGAATCTAAACCACTGACGGAATCCGACGGAAAAGGCGCTGGAATACGTTGCGCAAAGTGTTTTCTTTAAATGGCGATTGTCTTTCAGAAAAGTGCAAATTGAAAGCAACCATTTTCTGCATTATCCGCACCGTTATCCGGTACTGAAGGAACGGACAACGGATGGGTCAAAACCTGCGGATAACGGCTAAACGGATAATCGAGTACGGATAATCCGCTCATCTCCTGGCATATGCATGTATAAAGGAGCTCCAATCGCTTGCAGTGAACTATTCAACGATATTCAGTCCATTCAGACGAAAGTGAATACTGATATGACAGAGAGGCTGTCGTTTTCAATCATATCAAGCATGCTTCATAGTGCACCACCAAATCGCTTGTCTTCCATCTGTGTTTGCTACAAAATCCACTCCATTCTGAATGTGTCCTAGATATGCTTCGCACTTAAAGGTGAATATTGCAACCGTCTAGACCTAGTCGACCTTCAACTGTCACAATTCAACTGTTGCGTTCAGTTGTTGCGGATCAGTTTTTGATAGTTCCGGCACTGTTCGTGATCATTTGTGGTATTGCTCTGCAGGATTTTCGAACCCAGACAAAAGTGACATAACGCGCTCAAACGCTTAATGGTCAGCTATGTACACAGGGAACGTCAATCACGACTGCCACTCCCGCCATCTGGAGTGCTCGCACCTTCCACAAGCGCGATTTGAATTTCGCGGCACGTTAGCACTGGTCCAAGATGCGCAACGCCCGCAGATAGGTGTAGATTTAGAGGTACAAGTAAAAAATGGCCCACTAATGTCTTTTGAGAAACTTCTCACAAATGAATTGCCTGAAATTTCTGCTTTAACGTGTGCAAGTGAGATTGAAGGTGCAGTAAGGTAGAATATAAGTTAGGCAGAATATAAGAGTTAGTCTTAGGGTTACTGTAACTAGTGTCTAAATCAGGGTAGTCTGAATGTTCGATCGCATGAGTAACCGATTTCAAGGTGTGGCAGCTTGAACGCAGAGACGGGAAAGAAGCCTGTCCACCGAACTCGAGATCAGCCGCTTGCCCCAGGTCGCAAATCGTCCTCGGCAACTAGACGGAGCGCCTGTAACTCTGCCAAAATTTGTCCCATCCTCCCACCTTGCTCCGGATACTAATAGCTTTAGAACTGCAGTAGTGACGACTTTACTTTTGGTGCTATAAGGATGAAGTTAAGTATGTTCTTTTGGCTCCTAGCTGCTACTACTGCACTGTGTAGAATACGCACTGATAAATGTAGTTGTAATTCACAATGGGCGCGTGTGACGCAGTGGTAAGAGGCTCGCTGCACACGCACACGGTCGATGGTTCGATCGCGCCCGTGGCCATCCATGCCATCCATCCCTCCGGGGTCGGTGAATTGGTACCAGAGAAGTCTGGGAGCACTGACATGGTTCATCGGATGCCACCCACAAGTCACTGTATAGGACACATAACGCATTCAACGCCTTTACGATGCTCAGATGAAGTCGAATGCGTGGCGCATCCCTCGTGACGGGATTGATCAACGCCGACCACTTTATCCGCTTTAATTCACAGTGTCGGGCACAGAAAGTGGGCAGAAGGAAGGGGAGAGGGAGTGGGAAAAACGTGGGCTTTCCAGCTTTGAGGACACTGAATGACGAAGGGCCACTTCGGTTTAATATCGTTGTAGACACGTATTTCTAATGGAGGAAGAAGAAGCTGGCCTTCAAAGGAGAAGTGGTCTGACATGAAAAAGAAGTGAAAAACAACCTAGAGTGATATCTACCACTTTTTCAAGAAGAAAAAGTAGGTACATACGAGGTGCAGTAAAAAGGCAATTTTCGTATTGTTGATAGAATGTCACTATGGTCCCGCTCCACAATTTGGTAAGACATCTGCGTTAGGGACTTTTTTTTCTGAAAATTCAATATAGAACACCCCTCAATCTTGTGAATCAATCTATTAAAAATTAGCTCAGGTGCAGACATCAGAGAACAAGGAAGGAGAGCAAGGATTGCATCTCCCAGTGTTTTGAAAATCCCACTCTCATCTCAAAATTTCGATTTTTTACGCTCACAGAGAAGCACCACAACCATTACCACCAACAACGCCACTTTGTCAACTGTGGGTGGAACAAAAACGGAATATTCAGACATTTGGCGCATAAATTCCCTAGAGTGAAGACTAGAAATTGAAACTTTCAGAAAAACGTGCAGGTACTATGACAAATGGAAAATGTTTAAAACTGCATTATTTCAACTTTTTTTTGAAGAAATTTGTTCTTCGCTGCGGTGTAACTGATTTCTTCACAGAGTACTAGGTCAATGATAGCCTTGATGGTGGTTGGTTCGAGCGACTGCGCGTTAAAACTTCTCTGGATTTTGTGGGCGATATTCGAGCTGGTCTAGATTAGACGCGCAAGGGTGCACTATCAGCGTGGGTTGTTAACAATTCTTTTCGGAGAGGCCAGTCTTCTAGGAAAATTAGGATCCGCCCATCATAGTGGATCGTACTAGCAACTGCTCCAGAACGTTCTATGCAATGACATAAGAGTTTGATTGGGTTAATAAGCTTCTACCACTTTGATCATGCTATTGGTTTGTTGCAGATGGAACGAAAGTAGTGCAACCTCACTCCAAGCAGGGAATTTCTCTCAGAAGTTATTCAGCAAACTGTTACTGACCCATTTTAGACTATACATTGGAATATTCGATGATTTTTGAAATATTCGAATTTCGAATAGTTGGAAAAACACAAATTTTGAAATATTCGGATTCTGAATAATTCGAATATCAGGCTTTTTGAGGTATTCGAACTTTTGAATAATTCGAATAAGGTGTCTTTCAAAACGTGCGAATGAACGGATTATTCGAATGTTGGATTTCCTTGGTTACCCGAATGAATGAATTGTTCGAATAACCGACTTTTGGAACTATCGAATGAATGAATAATTTGAATCGAATATTCGGTACAATACTGATTCAATACTATAGCTTTTGAGGTGCCATTCATCCTTTATTATCTGTATAGATCACAAGCAATTTGGTGCAAAAATGCATCCAAATTTCGTTCCATCAATTGTCCACACTGACCAATTCCAGAACAAATATTAATAGAAATGTATACCCTAGAATCATATTCAATCTATATGTTAAAGTTCCGATACAACATCAAAGGGAACCAGATCATCTAAATCATCTCTTCTTCCTCATCTTCAGAACCTTCTTATCAACGTTTTTTACTTGTACGTAAAAAGGCCGGCCTCTGGACATATCAGGATCTCATAAGGCGATTTGCGGGAATTGTCGGAGGTCGCAACGAGCCTTTGAGGCATGACCTTGTTAGTGATGAGTATCTCTCTATAATGACCGTCACACCATCATTATGCGAATGCCAAATGTTCCAAAGTAAAAAAAAAATACGAATGTTTCGCATTCGCCACTTTTATACGGCCGAATGAATGAATTGTTCGAATATTTGTTCTTCTAGACCATCGAATGAACGAATTATTCGAATAACTCTAACAGCTCGAATGAACGAGTAGTTTGAATGTGTTAATTCTTTGGAAAAACGAATGAATAAACTGTTCGAATATTCGAAAATTCGAAAATCACATCGAATATATTCGATTCGGTCACATGTATATTACAGACCCGTCCCGGAGAAATATGTAAGTTTGATCGCCTTTTTAACACAAGTTATGCACAGTGGAACTCCAAACGCCCGTAGACAAGGGTCGGGACCGCAGCGCGTCGTTCTTGGACAGAGACACAGAGGCGCTGCATGCTCGTTCTGGTAGTCTCTGCGCAAAAACGTCGTGCCGCGGTCCCTACCCTTGTCTACAAGCGTTCGGAGTTCACTGTATATCGCTAGAATCAACCTGACGAGAAGACTCGGAATCTGGAAATAGCCCAGATACGAAATTGAGGTGAGACTCCGCCTTCAACAATGTGCAACTCCGTTTCTGTCAACCTTTCAAGTGACGATTTAATCTGAAAAATTCAGTCACATTGAATATGCAGCTATGATGCAGATAAATAGCTATCCTTTGCGTGGTTCTATCAACGAGTTGTGCTCCTCGATGCTTATCCTTGAAATTTGGTGAATTCTGATGAATTGTCATTCCTTACTTCTTAAGAAGAACCGTCTATACAGTGTTTTACTTTGGAGCGAGGAATTCTCATAATTCCTTCATGGACTTCTCAGCAGCCCACAAAGTTACTAGAAGTTATTCATTTTGCTTTACAACACTGTGGTACACTCTGCTGTTCCGGTTCTTCTGGGGAATGCTGAGTCTTTAGCTGCTGGTTCTGATGTTCCTGGTATTTTTTCAGAGTGTTTTTGAAGTTTCCTTCTCATTGAGTCCAAAACATTTGAATTCGTTGATGTCGGGGCCACGGTTCAACTAGCACTTGGCAGACGCGATGACTTATTGATGAATTGGTGAAATGAGCCGTTGGCAAACTCATTCATACCTTGTTTGTTCCCCATTTCCCACTATTTTTACACAACACATAATTACTTCTCTGGCTGGAATCGCATACGTGTGTTAATGGTTGAGGGGTCATGAAATCATGGAGAGGAATGCAGAGGGCATGATTGGGAACATTGCGATTCTCGTGAAACTCTGTCGTTCTTCTACTTTTGCGTAATCCCATGCCTGTCCAGTTGTTGAAATTATATGCAGTTTGGATTCGGGGGTTCACAGTTCATACCGCATCTTTGCCCTTAAATTTTCCTTCCATATTTTTTATGCACGCAATAACAGATGCATGCAGATTTTGCGTGCACATTGGTGGTTCTTTCTCACATGAATGTCATAGCACGACGTAATTTCAAAGCTTCATCTCATATTCGCTATGCATCGGACAATGTTATGATAGCCTGTCGTTTATGCAGTGCAAATGATTTTGACCTAAATAAAACATCTTCTATTTCAGTGGCAATCTTGTCGCGAGGTAAAATCGCCTTGCTCAAATGATTTGCGTGTCGGCAAACCGCTGGGCTACATCTGAGTCTGCATTTTGTTCCTAAGTGTTCATGGCTTTTATGGTGCTCAATTTTTTGTGTTTTAATCTAAGTCAGTTTTGCAAGGTGAATTGCAATGAAAGACTCCTAGGAAGTGTTATTATAGTTAAGGGTAGAGTATATGTACATAGTGCATAAGTTACCTGCACTTTTATGGCAGCTAAAAAAGGCATCTACGAAACTGCAGATAGGAACTGAGAAAAACCACTGGTAGTCTCAGATGGTGAATAACCGTCGCTACTAGACTGAATGGTTAGAAAAGGCAGTGTGCAGTTGAATAGCCAGGGGACCCGATTGATACGTATTTTTTGAGATTATTTGAACTTCACTATTTCAATCAAAGTAGTGAATGCCTTTCTATGCTCTGGGCCGGGATTCATCAAGCGATAACCAACCAAACCAATGATGGTTAGGGTTATTGATTATGTATGGACAATGCAATGTTAGGAGACGCAGAACGTGAAACTTGTTTGCTTTTTGCTGTTTGCTGGCCTGATTTTGCTCGGTTATGCGGTTATGAATCCTAGCCCTGTAGGGTCACTTTTCTCCATGATGGTATGCCTAGTTCAAATCTCATTTATTTGATTAGAGCAACGCTTTAGCAACGTTTTGAGCTAGGTGTCTACTGATTCTTGGACCACTCCATCACTTCCAACCTTTTTAATCGCTGAACGTCCGCCTGCATCTTAACTAGGATCAATGGGGAAATGGCCAGGGCGAAGAATCTTGAGGCCAAAACAACTACCACAAAGATACTATAGATAGAATAGTGGTTCCCCAGGTTCCCCTGGTTTCGTACTCTCCCCGTATTCACCTTGATTCGCTTCTCATTGAGAAAGTTTTTTTTAGGAAAGACAGGGGGAGGAGAGGTGGCAATCGTGAGTTACAAGCTTTCCGTATCCTTATCCTGATGCGGAACCCTTCGTGATTTCACGATTTTCCTTAAAGGCAGCACCCACGGAAATTTTCATGTCCGAGGTTTTGATTGTTTTGGATACCTGGCAATGGTGCCAACAATTCTACGAAAGTTGCATTGTCGTAGGCATCAGCATTCTCAAGATAAAGAGAGATTAGGTTTGTGCTGGCGATCAATTAGGATGAGTTATAGTATGATATGAATGGGTGTTTTTGTTTACAATAACTTTCTTCTATTATGATAACCTTGCTTTCATTCCCATCTCACTCCGGTCTAAGCCCGGGCAACTCGGCCATCTTCTGCAAACGGGCTGAAGTGGTGGCGACGAGAACCGCCTTCATAGTAGGATTTGTCAAAGTTGATCACTGCGTATGTCTTCACTGTAGGGCTGAACCTAGGAATTCAGTAAAGCCTGTGAAGGCAAAATTTCCGTGGGTGCTGCCTTTAACTACAAAAAAAGAACTGGTGGGTGCTTGATGACGATGATGATAGCGATGTATGGTAAAGATTTATAGAGTTCTTCTCCTTCGTTGTTCATTTCTTCTACTACAATCAAACATCAGAACCAACTGATAGGGAGACATCTTTGCTGCCCAGGAGTTTGAAACCTGAGCATCATTTGATGAAAGGCTTCGATTGTCGCTGTTCTTTGAATTATTATATTTTCAGATGTTTTGATCGGAGATCGGCTCTTTTCATTTGTTTTTCTCCAAGCGCACTCTATATAACATATAATCGAGAGTAGCGGCAGCTTATAGCCGTCAACTTGTACATTTTCGATGTTCTGCTCCGGCGAACGATTACAGATCTCTAACTGTTGCAGTTTCTGAAAATACAATATTTGAAAACATTGTTCGTCAGTTTTTTTTATTTTTTAGGTCTTATCACTTTCTTGAGCAGTAACAACCAGCAGTTCGAAATTGTTCCTAACTCTGAATGTAGATTTTGGGTCTGGAAATCTGCGAGTTTTCCCATCGATAGAATCTTACTCATTCTGTCGACACCATGGTTCGGCCGCGCCTCCTCCAGGCACAACGCTCCACGTTACGGCTGTTCGGTTCCCCTTTTGGTGGAGACTCCAGTTAGTCCCCTCACACCTCCACTTCCCATCTACGTCCGCGACTGTTAGGTGCATGTTATTCATCAGATTAACGTTGTAGTCTTCACTTTCTAAGATAACCGTCGTCGTTACCGTCGGCACTTTCGACGTCGCTCGTATCTGTTCCTGGTTCTGCTAAGGCGTCAATTTGTAACTCCACTTTTTTCTGGGAGGAAAACAAAAAGCGAGGCAGTGCAATCAGTCAGTTGCCGGAACTCAAAATTATGTTAAGAAACTGAAATTTGGCCGGAATAAAAGTGTTAGAAACGTCTGAACCACGGACCAGTGAAGCCATTTTCATTTCTTTCTTCTTTCTTGGTACCTCTAGATCTAAAAGCAATGAAGTGCTGAGTAAAAGCCCGTCGCGCAATCCAAACGGGTTATATTGAAGCACACTCTATTCATGGCGAGCTCTCAGCAACCAGAAATGCATTGTTGGCCGTTATGTTTCCAAAAGCATCTTCCATCCAGCGCAGGCAATCAAATCCCATTCAGCCCATTTGTGGGAACGTTCCACATTACCATAGGTTGCCTAGCTGCCTATGGTAACTATCGTGCAGGCAACGTGCCAAAGTAAGCGCTAAAGTAAGCCCATCAAATGCGCAGGTCCTCGAATCTCAGCAAGTCCCAGCTGCAACCTTCATTTAGAGTCATTTCATATCAGAAATAGCCCGAACATCCATCAAACGCGGGTAATTGCGGCGTGTTTGTCACTCGCTGCAGAGATGTGCTTTCTCTGTTGGAGGGAGTTCCAGGATTTGGGCATTGAAATCCTTGAGCTAACACCCGAAAGGCTTTTCCCGCTCCATCTAACCCTGCTACTGAGTCACATTGATGCGGCAAAACCATTTCAGTGAAATTTGATTACTGAGGTTTGCTTCCACTGAGCTATCTCGCGTCAAGTGCTCGTAAAATGAGAGCTTCGTCTCCATTTGCGGAGATCTCTGGCCTTGGACTATGAATCTTCGTCTCGTAATTCATTGATGGGCATCCATTACTCATCCCTTATGCGGGCAGTTTTTCTTTTCTGACTTATCGCTTCATCTTAATGAATTTTCATTCCGTCTATGAAACTGCACAAGGACGTAGTAACTATGTCGTATAAACGACGACGCCATGTGCCCTTGATGGGTCATATTCTGAGTTTAGTGCCTACTTCATCTATCATTTGAGGGTTTCCAACTCATTCCATGCATGAGAAATCAACTGCCGTGAGTACGCGGACAACTGCCACTTTTTATCAGGCGGAGAGTTGTAGCTGCAGAGCCTCAGCTTCCTCATGATTGTGCGTTGACTACTTCCTTGTTGGCTTCGAAGCAATTGGGGACATTTTTATCCTCCAAGAGTTTGCAGCATTCTCATGCCTGTGCCCATAATGAGAACGAGGACAGCTATCAATTCCCTCAAGAATTACGGAAGCCCACACTTTGTTAGGCGCTCCCGGTTCGGCCCGTTCGTCCTCATTGCTATTTTACGCGGGTGGGTTACAAAAATGAGCTGAAAATAAGTTTATCTCAAATAAAGGGACTGATGTGTTTATTCCCCTCAGGCACCTTGAAACTTCACTCGGACGGGATCTCTCCCTTCTTCGTTGGTTGACGGGTCATATGTGCTTACACGAAGACTTATCATTGCCAGCAATGCTTAACAGCACCATAATGGTCAGCTCTTAGAAGTAAAACTTACAAGCTTTAATTTCGCTTTGAATGGACAACCCTGAGAGTTTTGGGCTTCTTAGATTTTTCCGTAATCCCAAACATACTTACGATCATGTTGAGCACGAATACGTCCATCAGTTCTTCCCAAAAAATAGGGGAAAGTACTTTCGTTCCTTCTCAGGCTGGTTCGCTTAAAAAGGGAGCGTGTTCAGCGGATGATAATGTGTCAAATGAGTTCCATGTTTTTTTTTAATCACCTTGTTTCCCCTCCAATTTCTGATATCTCAGAAAGTTTTCACAACAATTCCTTGACATATGATAAGTTGCTATAAGTATTCCAGATAACGCAAAATCTTCTTAAATTCAGCTCATCAATGTGGGACACCCAAGACGCTGAAAACCCTATTCTTGTGCGTAGCAGAAAAGGGATTGATGCATTCCGAGAACTCGACGCCATTGACCCATGCACGGATAGTGCACTGATTCCGGCGCTGAAGGTTGGCTGTCCTAGCTCAAATATGGGAACCTAGTGGGGAAGCCCGCTGTAGTCGACTTTCGATGTCGCGGAAAGACTAAGCTGTGCTTTGAAGTGCTTAAAAAGATGGTGAAAAAAAGATTCCCTCCATAGCGCACCTGCAATGAGTAGGTAAGACCAAGCAACAGAACGATCTGATTAATGACATCAAGTAATCCTGCTTGACAGCAGACCAGGTTTCATATTATAAACCTGGCTAAATCCGCCATCTTAAACGGATAAGAGGTTCCCCAGCAAAACACGTACTTCGACGACCTTGTGACTATTACAAGATATCACCTTAGTTGTCGTTTCTGAAATGAAGAATAGATTTTTTTGCAGCATGGATGTTCCTTTTGCAATGTAACGAATTCAGAAGACATTGTATCTCTCGGAGAATAATGCGAATCTTGTTGTAGAGGAAAATAATTCGCTTCAAATCGTGATATTCTATTAAGAAGAAGAAATCGCAGTGAACACAATTAATTTAAAGAAAAATACTTATTACAACAAATTAAGGTGAGGGAAGTCAGTGTGAAGAGAAAGTTTTATCATAAAAAAGAGAGGAGTGGTTGCAAACATAGGTGGAATAGTCTTGCAAATGGGTCTTCCAAAGTGATGGTTATCCGTGGAAATCGGGGTCGAAAAGTGAA
>JARK01001388.1:632303-662836 GCA_000688135.1 Ancylostoma ceylanicum | reverse complement strand
CGCAAGTCACTGTATAGGGCACATACGCATTCAACGCCTCTACGATGCTCAGATGAAGTCGAATGCGTGGCGCATCCCACATGACGGGATTGATCAACGTCGACCACTTTATCCGTTTACTCGCTTTTGAGTTGGTCAGAAATTTCTGGGGCACATGCCATACACTCACCGAAGAATAGATTTCGCGGTCGAATTAAAATATTGATCAACGAAAATGAGTGTCCACTGCGACATGGGCCAGGATTCTACGTAGTTTTCTCTCTGTACTCTGTGCTTCAAGATTCAGATAGCTGCACAGTGGAAAATTTAGACCTTCACTTTCGAACTGGCTCTGATTACTACGTATACTTTTTTTCTGAACTGAGCAGTGTGAATGACCATCCGAATGGCTGTTGGATGTGACAAGCTGTTCAGATATTCGTAGCCAAGAATTTCGTCCTTCTGTCAACGCATTTTCAAAAGTTTGCTGAGGAGTAGTGATCGGTGAAAGATGAATTTTTGTTCTTATAGGACGAAGCGACGGTTGCCATCTTAGGAAACTTCGCAGTGCTGGTGTTGACTGTCGTTATGTTATGTCGTTATACAGTTTTGCATGAATTACACGAATAATATTTTCGAAAACTAAAAGATTAGGCAGAAGATTCTGGTCCCATCTACGGACACTTACCACCCGCCCCATATCGTCAGGCCGTTGTGCCTTCTTGAACTTATAGAAAAACAGCCAAACATGATTTATAAAGTGCGCTGACTCATTTAAGAACATCATTGATAGTCTTAGATCAATGTTAAACCGTCCCTCATGGGAAAAGTCCGGGAACAGCTGTTTTCTATACACTGTCCGACCGACGCCTGACGCGCGCGGGTGGTAAGTGTCCGATAATCTTCTGGTTCATCATTTCTTTTCTTGGGCTTTTCAGACAGAAGCATAGCCTTAACCTGCGAAGGAGAACATGAAAGTGTGTTTTGTATGATCTGCGCTTTTCTAGCAGCTCTAGAAACTATTTTTGACGTCTTTTGTTTCATGTTCCAACACTCACGGCCTTCGGAGCATTGTATTTTGTGAGCAACGCCCATCTGTTCGATAGAATGTAATCGAGCAGCCAAGGAGAACTCGTCCTCCCCCACCACTCCTACAAATTTTTCCATTTATTGGAAACGTACAAGCACGTGGAAGAGCCAGTCGTATGCAGTCCAACTACAAGCAGTTAGATGAATTCATTGAGTGAATCGCAATGAAAAGGCTTATTAATCAACCTACGTAATTGTACCATCGTCCTTATATCACATTATTTTTTCCCACATGACCACATCCGATGGAAGCCCCAGTTCTTTCTCCCCTCCTCCCCACCGACTGCGCATTTCTGGCTTTTTTGTGTTTATCCTTCTGGATCTTTTTTGATTTAGGAAGGCACAGAATAAACGAGAAGTGGATGACAAAGCACCGGATGTTTTCACACGTGTCTACTTAGGTTCCGAAATCTCAGCCTTGGACCCAGGGGTGAGCCAGACGCTCCATCCCACGGACGATGGCTTTTCTAGTGGAAATGTTGCATATTCTAGGTGCATGAGTGTTTGGAGCACGCGCTAGAAGATGTAATGGAGAGGACAAAATGTGATGATCACGAGCTTGAGCATCTGTCTATCGCTCGCTTTGACGACTGCTACCAGAATGCGAAGCTCGCACCTGACTTGATCAGGCCTACCAAACCAGGTTAGGGAATGTGTATCGCATTGCTAAGGCTTGGCCATGATGCGGGGACTCTGACTCTGGCCTATTTGCACAACGCTTACCCTCTGCTAGCACCATTTCTGCTACCATCCTCTAACTACTATGTCTGACATTTTGACAGATGGTAGGCCTTCTACAGGAAGCTATGTTTGAGGAGGATTAGTGTTGCGTAAATTGGCTACTTTCATCCTAAGGGAGTGTACGCTCTTTTGCTCAACCATGTCCTCACACCTTCTCGTATATTTGATCGATTCAGTACCGACAGTTGAGGAGGAAATCAGTGCGGAGCTGGAGAAGTGGTCATTCGGCAACTCTCTTATTTTTGCCTTCACCGTCATCACTACCATAGGTGGGTGAAGATGCACTAAGGTTTGTTACAAAAAAGAGGAAAATACAGGAAACGGAACTGTTATGACGCTGTGTAGTCGTTTGCATACCCGTCAGGCCCGGGAAGTTCCCT
Source organism: Ancylostoma ceylanicum (assembly GCA_000688135.1). NCBI lineage: Eukaryota > Metazoa > Nematoda > Chromadorea > Rhabditida > Ancylostomatidae > Ancylostoma > Ancylostoma ceylanicum. The sequence goes on along the minus strand of JARK01001388.1, from coordinate 660,647 downwards.
TGTGTAAATCCAGCCACATACTAAAATGCCTGGAGAAGATTTGCAACCACATTGTACATAAGCACAGATATTATGTAGTCGGGAGAAATCAGATAATCCTAAAGTAATTTTGTTTGTTGGATATAATGTCAGTTACCGTAGATTTTCATTGTAGTTGGTTCTCTCCGCCGAACTCTCAGGAAAATGAAGTGGTCTTGCAATAATGGAATTCAGTGTGTCATCGAGATAATTCCACAGCATGACATGAGAATTACGATGAGCTAAAAAAATTCTGTAAGCAATAGCACCGCTCGTATGGCAAGATCTCGCAAGATTTATCGATAAAAAATAGGTTATTCAGCTGAAAATGGTGGAAAAACATATTTACCCTTATCGACTTTAACAAACTCCCAGCACTGTTTATTTTGAATGCACGCAGGGGAAGAAAAGCCTTTGACATTGGAGAGCGACCAGGTTTTCGCCCAACTTTACAAGAAAACCAGGTTTACCACCGTGATAAAGATCTATTGAAAATTTTTGCAGAAAAATTCGGACGAAAGTCTAAGGTAAAAATACCCTTGGGTGCAGATTATTTCTTTTCCCTTCGTTTTTCTTAATTGTATTGTGTGCTGTATTCAGCGTCTGAGAGTTCTTTTCCTGTTTTGCTAGCATTTGCTAGCATAATCGTTAACAATCACATGTTTTCATAGATAGGACACGATTGATCCAGAAGTTCCTTCCTACCAGTGGCGGACGCAGAAAGTGGGCGGGAGGGTGTTTATTTATTGCCCATAATGCTTATTTATTTGTACCATTATGTGATTGGCAGACTGCACAGTAACAAATATCACTGTACTTATTGAATAATGTGTTAGATACATTCGATATTCAAATATTCGATTTCGAATAAGTCGGCAAAATGNACGCAGAAAGTGGGCGGGAGGGTGTGGGGGGGGGGGTCGGGAAAAAGGGAACTCCGCCGTTTTGGAGACCCAGACAGAAAATAAAATTAATAAAAATATTAATTCTAATAATAGATAATAAATAACCAGTATTTCAGAAGTGATAATAAAAATAAACAAATAAAAATGAACTAATACAAGATTTTTATTTGTATTGTAAAGTAATTTCAAAAATTTAGCTACCCATTCTCGGGGGTGGGGTCATCCGCCACTGCTTCCTAAGTATCCACCGTTTGTCTTCTAGGATATGGTCATGTCGCCCCAGAGACATTCTACGGTCGCTTATTCTGCATTGTTTATGGTTTGATTGGAGTACCTCTCACGCTTCTAACCATAGCTGACTTGGGCATGTTCCTCGCCATACTTCTGCGAAAAGCTACTAATTTCATCTACAGTGCAGCTCAATGTTGTAGTAGAAGCTTGTACAAGGTAAACAGGTCACATCTTGAATCTCTGTTTCTCTCTTCTTTCCTTCAATCAATGGCTGATCCCGGTGCAATATTCGCTATTTTCCGATTCCACATGCCAAGAATGGTGAGAAAGATGGTATGCTGAGCACTGCCAGAGATCTGAAGTTAGGAGAAGATGATGAAGAAGAAGAGAAGAAAGATGAGAACGAACCGAGGTAAGTGTACAGTCTGCAAAATCTATCTGTAGTGGCGCCGATCTAGGCGTGTGAGCGCGTCGCGGTTGTATTGCTTCTTGAAGCTGTTTCTTTGAGGCTATATAGGTGGTGTGATTTGTGTCTACTGCCATAGATTTCGTCAGCAATTATGCCGTCTAAGTTCCTCATGGTTTTCAAATTGCAAAAACAGGCGTGCTAGCTTCTAGGGGTGACAGTGAGAGGCTGCAACTTAGACGTGAAGGGTGCTCCGAGTCGTGATCCTGGCCAAAAATAAAATGGTGCACGCCGTATCAAAGGGAATATGATGACAAATGTCTCTGTAGAGCGCTGCTATAAGTTGGTGAGCTTATCTGAATCCCACCTCTGCAATCCTGAAGTCAGAGGTCTCTCCTGATCGCCGAAATTCAACAGCCAAAGTTGCGGCAAAAAAGAAATCTCCCATTTCTGCCATGAATCTTTACAGTAATACAAAATTCAGCCAGGAAAATTGTGGTCTGACTTCAACGCTCACAAACGAACACATCATCAGATGATATGAGTGAAATCCTTGATGTCAGTAAGCACTACAAAAAATGACACCCAAGCCCACGTGGTGGACTTGTCGAAAACATTCGACTCCAAGGGTGGTGTGACGTGGTCCAGAGAACACGCCCTATATTCTTGCCTCAAAAGTCCTTAGGGGCTGATATTAGAAGGGACTGGTTGATTTGGAAACATTCAGCGAAAATTTGGTGTTGATGTCCTCGGTCGACGTTGGGAGGAGGAGGACCAGGCGGGTGATACGGCAGTGCTGTCTGCCTTGAAATACCTTCAAGTGTTTCTTTTGTGTCTATATTTATTACAGTTGCTCATGGAGAGCGTCTGCGCTCACTCAGGTTCTTAAGAAAATTACGTTTTGTTCACACTTGCTAGGTGATGGGCTTGCTCAGTCAGCGAGTGGCAAAATACCCTAAGCATCGATTTCAGATGTCTGTATCATTTGTCAGATTGTTAGCAGCACCTTTCCCTAGTAATCGACATTTTTCAAGGGTGGGCGTAGAGTTTTGAATCCCCGCGTTTTCCCTTCAAAAAAAAAAACAAAAAATTGGAGGACATCTAGGAAAAGACCTAGCAAAAGCTTACAGGGGTTTCCAAGTACGCTGAAAACGATAGTGAGCTCCATTTCTCGCGGAATTTTGATCCTCGTCCAAAACGGCGAATTTCTAGGGTGGGCGTAAAGTTTAGACGCGTACTGTATAATCACAAGTGGTATTGAAGAGCGCTCATCCAAGCTGAGAACAGTTAAACGGCGGCGGAGTTCAGCCGGTGCGGTATATAAAATTCTGCCCGTAAAATAATCTGCTCAACAGAATATTAAACGTGTGAACTTTTGCTCGCCACACGAAACTCTCACCGACGAAGCACCACGTATGGGAAACTCCGCCTACTAACGTCCGTTTCTCAATAAAAGACGTAACCGAGTTGCACAGCCCTAAGGTAGGAAACGAGACATATTCAAAAAAAGCTTTATTCTTCTGAGAAAAATTGAATAATAGCATTACTGACGACGAGGGTCAAAAGAGATTCGAGGAAAATGATAAAGCGCTGAATCCGAAGGTGGAGTTTTCAAGAGTGCTTTGACAGTGAAAATTTCTCACGGTGAGCTAGTTTTTGCAAGCATGAAATGCATCCTGTGAGTTTCGCATAGTGGGCAGAATATTATGCGGACAAAATATTATATACGACACCGGCTCTATCCAGCCACTACGTGAATGCGCCGCTGAGTTTGCGATTCTACCGATGGAACTTCTAGACTATAGTGTTCGTCAAATTCCTGACAACCGAACAGTGCGACGAGATATAGTGTTGATTTGTCGCCTCTTCATCGTCGTCTTGTAACCTAAACGGTTCTTCAATGAGGTGTCCGACTACAGTCGCGCCAAACACTGAATTGATTGAACCAGCGTAGATACCTACTGTTGTTCAGTTTACCTTCGTTCTAGTATCTTTGCGTGGTGACGGGTGAGGAAGGGGGTGGGGGGTGAGAAAGGGGGGGAGGTGCTTCGGCGGCGGAAGAAGCGGTTGTCTCTTGTTTATTTGCTGGTTAGTACGTGGGCACATCAAGCTAATTCATCAATACAAGTTCAATAATACAAGCGCAGTGCAAAGAGTATTGAAGTTATGACAACAAATAATTGTTTAGTTCAGTGATAGCACATATGAAGAAGTCAGCTTTGCTAGCAAAGATAGATCATAAGCGAGATAACATGCGTAGACTAGGAATTAGTAAGTAGATTCCCTAAGACAGTGTGTGATCTGAGTGAGGTGAAGACAAGGATGACAGGAAGAAATTATGCGAGTGAGAGCACGAAACATTTCAGGAAAACTGGCGAAGCAGTGGCGCTTGGTCTCACGTTCAGTATTTATCTGCTTGTTGGTGCTAAAGTGCTGTCAGTGTACGAGCCGGAGATGGACTTCTTCAAAGCATTCTACTTCAACTTTGTAACTTTGACCACAATCGGGTTGGGTGATTTTGTCCCGAAAAGGCATGTTTTCATTTAGAAGTAGTTTCCGTATTTTCTTAGCTTCTGTCAGCATCATCTGTCAATTTCAGCTATGATTATTTGATGGTAACACTCTGTTATATTGGAGTTGGCTTAGCGCTCACTACAATGGCAATCGAGTTAGCTGCGGATTTGCTCCGCAAACTTCACTATGTTGGTCGGAAAATGGACAATATGGCGAACGTCGTGGTGTGGTTCGGTGGCAAGAAGTAAGAGTGCAGAGGACGTAAATGTTGACGAGGCTGCAGTCTATCATTGAGTTTCAGGATGACTATGAAACGTCTCGTGAAGAACCTAGGGGATCAGTTCAATATCCCCGAAGAAGAAATGGCCAATTTCAACCTCAATGAGTTCGTGGAATCTGCAATAAAAGTAGAAGCAGGGGAGATCAAGACACTCAGGGTATTTTTGTTGGTCCAATAATTCTGTTTATTCAGAGTTTGTCATGTTGTTTTTATTCGCTATGTGGTGTCAGTTACTTGAGAAGGAAAGACTTTCAGAAGCCAGTTCCATCGGTTCTGTTCCGTGACGATGGAGCTTTGAGTTACAGTAAACTACGAAAATCAAGTGAAAGTGACATTCGCTTCGCTGACGAGCGCTTCAGCAGGAATCGAGGTTAGTTTTCCTTATTAGCTCATCAACAATTGTGAAATTTCTTGAGTGTGATTTTTAACGTGCTAATTTTACTCGTAGGGCAGTTGTTGCGTTATACGATCAAGAGTTTCAAAACATCCTGGAGGGGAAAGAGAACTTGCCAACATTGGTTCAGCATGAACAGAAAAACAATCTAGTAATGATGTCGTGATGGAGTCACTGTGTGAATCCTGCTATTCTTCACGCTAAGAAAAGGAAAGAAAAAAGTCCGAGACTTTGGCATACCGGCTATTTCTTCCTTTACGGAGTTTCATATGTAGCAAAAAAAAACTAGACATAGGACATCTAGGACAGCTCATCCGCAATTCCTGACCTTGGCTTGTTCAGGTTTTTTAATCCAACCATGGCGACCATGTGACTTCCCGGTAATCCATGCCGTTTTTCGCAAGATCCAGCTTGAAAGATCCTTGTCATAACACTTCCAAGTCAATATGTTGCCAGAAATCAATATGGGAATTTTTATAGAAACCAGTCTGGCTGGTTCGGCACCTCCCAACTGTCATGTCCCACTGCTTACCATTTAATGTCTCTCTCATCGCACTATTCTTCCATCGGTTAACTCCTCTCGTGGCACATTCTCACTCGCTCAGGCATGCCTTCTCCATCCGTAGACTTCTATTCCATACTACCCTCCGCACATCAGCTGATCCACGGCTTCCCTACTAGCTTGCTCCACTCCACCACACCAAATCCATTCTTATCTCCTTACATCGCTGTGTTATCATACACATACTTGTGGTCCCATCCTCTAACCCTTTGTTTGTCGTTGCTGTTGTGGACAATTTAATAAAACGAAGCCTTCATAGAAATCCCTCAATTCTTCTACAACTACCTTTCAAAATTCACTATCAAATTGAGATTGAGATATTTGATTAACGATGGATTTAATGGGAATGATCTTCAAAAAGGTTTCATCCGAAAATCGACTGCAAAAGGAGGGATGGAGCATAATAACGGAACCGTTCGTGGGGGATACACCTCCAAGCCCCAAAAAATTATTCCATTCCATGTACTGTTGCTGTTTGGTGTGCGGTATACTTGGGATCGAATAAAAACCGAATAATTTTGTTAATTTAGTAAACAATTTAGGGAGCAATTCCAGCATTCAGATGTTAGAAAATGAGAAAGCCCAACGGCTTTTCTTGCCTTTCGTTCGAAAAAAAAATTGGTCTCTGATGTAAGAATATCCGAATTTTCGATTTATTCAAAATAATCGATATTCGATGGCTCTAAATATTCGATTCCGAATAAATGCAAAATTCGAGGGTTCCAACATTAGAGACATAGTGCTTTATGAAAAACAAGAAGAGCGGTGAAGCTTTCTCATTCTTGAATATCTTAATGGTTTAACGATTTCTTGGATTGGTAATTGAAGTAACACAATTATTCGGTTTTTATTCGGTCCCAAGTATAGTGTGCGGTACCATGCGAACATAGTGATTAACATAAAGAACATTATTAATGTGTTAATAAGGTGGAATTCGTAGGGAAAAAGAAGTAAAACTATTTATGACTTATGACTTCATGGTGGAATCCCTGATTGTTTGTGAAAAGTTTTTTTTAAGATCTGCCTACTCTTTATGAAGATTCTTTCCGCACAATGGAAACCTTACCATTGAGTCACCAGGTGGACGGCTACGTGAGTTTCCTCCGTTTTCGAAAGAAGAATCTGAAACAATGCGTTTCATGCAATGGAAAAGCATATACAAAAAAGACGAATTGCCTACGCAATTTATGCTCAATTTTTTGAAGGGGAGAGATCAGGGAATGGCGAGGGATTTGAGTCGCATTGCAGTTGATTCGTACTCTCCAGACTTCGGCAGTAGCGAATATTATATCACTCCTTGTAGATTCCACGCCTGGACTTCGATCATCCATTCTTCACCGACTCATCGCTGCCGACCTCGTTCGATGACGAGTATTTGAGAACAATGTCAGATAACAAGAGAAGGGCTTAACATTCTATGACAGTGCTCGCTTAATCATTGTGTTTTGTATCTCAAAGTGCAAATAATATAAAGATCGCTGCAGCATAAAAATGAGGGCCTTGTCGATAAACTTGCAGCTTCATCAAGCAGTTTTATCATGATATTTCTAGAATAATATAACAACGCAGTATGCCGAGGATATTATGAGATTTTTGTGCTGTTCAGCAGGGCAGTTATAACATAAGAAGCATAACCTGAGGTAAGTCTGAATTGCTGAATTTGGAATGGTGTGAAGGCAGTGTCCCAGCTCGCTTAAGTGTTTGAGCTATTAGCAGATCCAGCTCCACGGTCACCTTGTTATATCTTGTAGACGGTTTAGTTTTTTCTACTGCTGTTTTCACAGAACTGTTGGGGCAATCACCCACAATCGAAATCTCAAACACGAAAAGTTCCATGGGTGCTACCTGAAAATTAAAGACACTAGTGAAATAGGCTGACCATACTGTTAACCGGTTAGAACCAAAAGTAACTTTTAATATCTCAATCATGTTGTACAATTATTATATGATAACCAACCAACAAAACTGACTCATTCCACTCCCCTATCTATCTAATCTAATCTCACTATTATATATTTCAGTTTGTGACATGAAACGCGCTTGGATCTTAAGGAATTGGTGAGCGGTTATATGTACCAATCCTATCAGATCCGACCATGTAAACATGCCTATAGCGTGAGCTGTATCATTTCTAAGAACACTGGAAAGGCTCATCCGATAGGAACGTGGTCTATTTCTTCAATGATGGCAAGGCAAGTGAAGATGGACACCTTCCCATGTCGACAACTTAAATAACACATACCAGGAGACGCCGAATGTCTACAGAAGCAGCAGGCATGCCGAAGAGAGAAGAGTATACGAAATACAGTCGGATCCGGCAATACGTGAGCGCCATTCTCAGCTTATGAGACACTATGTCACACGTCACAAACTCAAATGTATAGTAGTTAGACAAGTGCTATCCTGTTTTTGCAAAGTTTTATACGATGTTGGGGAGAGATTCAAAGATACAATCTTTCTCAAAAATTCTAGCCTCACGCTGCTCCGCCCGTCGGCAATGCCGCGACGCAGCACGTATGATAATGCATAGGTGACGCGGCGCAGCTCAGCAGATGAGCGGAGCAGCAGTCCACTAGCTGTAGACGCACATCATGGTGCTAAATGTCATGGCGCTAAACGGATGTCAAATTCGTGTTCAGCACCTCAAGCAATCCCCAGATTTTCAGCGTCCAAGATGTTCTGAAACGTTTGCACGATATTGCAATGCTGGTTCATATCACTCTCTTCTAGACAGTATCACAGGCTGGCAGCAACTAACTGCTGCCTGAAGACCCAGTGCCCTTCGGGGGTAAGGGTGGTGCCGGACAATATGAAGGGAACACACACCGTGTCGGTGAGGCCAAATGCCCTATGAGCATTGGATAATGCCCCAGATTGGCTGGACTGTGGTGTGTTGAAGTAGTCGACCCAACTTCGTACAACATGACTCCACTGCCATGTGTAGGAATGGCGGCTACGAAAACATTTAAATATTTGTTTTTTTAATCGTTGGTGATAAACATTGCACCATAGGGGTGGTTCACGATGGTACACTTTCGTCGCTTGCAAGACCAACAGTTATTTACATCACAGTGAAAATGAATGAGACTTAGTGTTTATTGGTCAGCGCTTATCAGGTTATATAAAAGGCAACATACAGATGGGCGGAAAACGGCGAGGATGAGAGCGGCGGCAATGGCGCTCTTTAAAGGAGGGTGCTGGAAACGGATTCACAAGGGTGCGCACACAGTCGGGGAAAGACGTGACAGACGGGGCAGTAGTGATGTGATAGGTGCACCCGAGTCGGGACGTGATGAAAACGTTGAGAAATAGGTCCACCGACATGTGAGGTGCGCCAGCGCTTGGTAAGAGTATCCCCAGACTTTACCATGACTGCCGGCGATCGCCACATGGATAAAGTGAAGGAGGAGACTTCAGACGAAAGAGGCGATGAGCTCCGCTTGGCAGCGATCCATGGCGCTGTAACGTGGCGATCGATACGTATCATTTCCACGACCCATGATTTTGAACTGGCGAAGTCTGAGGATACCCTAATGTGAAAATGGTCAGGATTGAGTGTCCTACATGATCTGGACGACAAGAATGTTGTGACCAAATACGAACTTGAGAGAAAATCAAAAAATAACACTTCATTAAAAAACGGCATTTGAACCCAAAAAAAATCCCGCGAAGCGGGCAAGTACGAGACTCGCCGAAGGCGAGTCGGAGCACTTGTTCATGTATATAGGGCAATTTATATTAGATGCGACTATCAGGCGCACGCATCCATTTGCAAAAGATTTCCGATGAAGACCGGTCAACGCGGCATGAAATTCTCAATGAAAAGAAAGCGCTGCCGTCGCGAGGCCGTAAAGGCGTGCGACTGAGCTGCGGATGCGGTGCGACTGACCCCTATTCTTCATCGTATAGACGCACGCGTGTCAGTCCCACGCATCCAGTATGAATTGCCCTCATTCCTCCCTAGATGCAGCGGTGGATTCACCGCTGATGACCAACCACAGCGGCACGTGAGTTTGAAGTTTTCCATTGATACAGAATAAAAAATAAGAAATGAAATGAAATACATGTATAAGGTGAAAAAATGTGAACGCGTGTATAAAACGCGTGTAAAACGCGTCGTCACAATCAAAGTGGATTCTACAAAAAAAATCCATAATTCATCCAGTAGAAGTTCCAATGCTCCTTTCCCTTACTGATGAGTGCAGAAAAGGCATATACTAGTGTTTAGAATCCGCATAAGGGTAATGCACGAAACATAATCTAAATATAGAAAATGAAAAGCTGGAAAAACCGATAAATACGATAACAATGTCGAAACTCGACAGTAGACGTATCGTTGGCCATAATTTGTCACATTTCGCAGAAAACAGCGGCATACCAGCGAGAGGTTATATGTATCTGCACAGCTGCTCTGCTAAAATCCAAAAATGTTTATGCGTGCGGAAAGGATTTGAATAAGAGCTGATGGGTGTGGCAGCGTTCAAAGAGATTCTCTTTTTCTAATTACTTCAGAAAAATCGGGAAGAGCAGATACATCTGTGAGCATCATTGCGTAGAGTCGCTCGTTGCATCCATCTTGTCGACAACATGAGCCTTTCTAAATTTGCACATCAACAGAATTTGCGCACAGGAAATATTCTGAGTTCACAGGTGCAAATGGAAAAAACTCATTCCGAGAAAATGGGCGATGTAAATCAAGGCCACTCACTAAGCAATATTCCTCTCTTCCACATCCAGTCCTATATATTCTGATAGTATCTGTACGCGCGTGCTGCTGAATTGTCTTCTTGGCTCTAAAATGCGGCCTATCACCAGGCGAAATCATAGTGCAGTACAACCATTCAAAGAGCTGCATACTGAAATTGCAATAGAAGAATCTGTTTGGAAACAATTTCTCACGTGAAGCAGACATCTTCCTTCGGTTTACACGTCAAGAGGCCATGGTCATATTCTTCGGTATCGACTCCTTTGATCTCCACACTGTTGTCTGGAATAACTGTAAACGAATTTATACGTGGGGAAAACGTTACAGAATCACACATCGAAGGAGCTTTTCTGACAAATTTGTGAGAGAGATTGTACGGAGACTGTCAGAAATCATCACCTTGCTCGGTTCAATTTCTGCTCTGTTAAGCGTGACCCAGCCTAATTCTCACGTCGCCGCAGCACAGTCACTATCACATCACAGATATGGTCAGAATATATTCAACGGAGTTTAAGGAAAAGCAAGTCTTCGCAGGACACAGCACTGTGTTAGTAGGTGTCTAGTCACAAAGTCTCGCTCTCATTTCCCTTGGATTTTCCTTATACCAACCAAACACTAAGAAGAGAAGTGGCGATACAACAGTATCTGGTGAAGTTTTTCTAAGACGAAACCCTAGGGTATTACAAGGTGACAACAGATATTTTACAGTTCGGAACCAAGAAGAGGAATGAGCTCTGCAACTTTGCTCCTCTTGTGATCAATTTGTCTTTCCGAAAAAAAGCTAGAATGAGCCAAAATCTTCCTTGTTATTTCTTTTACAGGAAGGTACGGCTCCTTTATATATTTCTCCAATTTATCTCTAAATAGTTTCCTTCAACTTTTTTCATTGGTCGCGCTGGCGCAGTATCGATACAGCATTGTGACTGATTGAAGAAGACATTATAACACAGCAAAACCCAGGAAATATTTAAAAGGAGTGCGTAATGTTGGATAATTTAAACAACACGTTGAGCAACGGAGAGAAACAGGTAAGGAAGATGGTATTAAGCACTCACATGTCCAGCACTGGAGTGGTAATATTGGTGGAAGGATCGTTGCAGCCACCAACGCAAGAAGCATCCCAGCAACTGAATAAGTTTCGATATAGGTGCTATGTACTAGAAAAGGCTATATTTCAGACATCTCTAAAATTTATCCAAAAAATAAGCTTCTTTGCAAAATGTTGGAGTTTGCACGAATTAAAAATGATTAGGAAACAAACTGTTCGAACTCAAGCGGAATATTTGGGCTAATCAGCCAACAATGCTTCACTCTCTGGCGCATAGCTGTTTCGTGTGAGAATCAAAATCGAAATATCAGTTGACAAAGAATGCTACATTTATGGTTTCGATGGAGCCGCACCAAAAATAAAACACTCAAAACGAACGAAAGAGCGCATTGGTAACCATTTTGTGAAGCATTGTTCCTCTGCGAAAAGGACGTCACTGTTGCGAACACCAAGTAGAGTTACCAGAACTCCAGAACGTGTACCTGAAGGTTCTCATAAAGTAGAAAAAAACTTACTTGCTCATAGAAGGAGCCGGTGCAATGCACTATGAGGCAGAATATCACTATGGGCGATGTCAATGAAGCGACTGCTGCAGTGTCCTTTGGCATTCCATTTTCTTGAAGAGGAGGATGGATGAGAACATCTGATTCGATGGTGTGGTCTCACATTTGTTCGCTAGAAGAACCGCTTGTGCGTGACAGCACATGTCATTCCGACCAAATTACTGGCTGCGAAAATCCGAAAAACACAATAATTGCGACGAACAGCGCTCTGAGTTGGAATTGAAACTGCGTCAGATGTGAAGGTGCTACAAAGCATTTCATTGTTGCTCCACCTACGCAAATGTTTTGCAACATGGATGTATGTATGGTGGATCAAAATGGTTCACAAAATTCACAGTGTTCAAACGTTAGCACATAATTGATACCCGAAGAAACAAAAACAGGGACGTATTTTCATTTGATTTGATTTGATTTATTGCCTCATATTTACAACGCCATGAATACACAGTTCAGACATCACAAATTGAGACCGAGCAGTTACCGTTGAGTTAATAAAGTATAGTAATCAAATTGATCTATTTCTTTCCATTTCTTGGACTTGACAGCACGTTTGAAAAAGGCACTAGAGCATTTTGTTATGATTCTCCTGCTTATTCTAACGCATGCAGATCCTGCCCTGACTGTAAAACTTTTTGCCCTAAGTTCACGTTCTAGTTTGGGGAACGGGATCTTGAAAGACTCACCCTTTGTTATTGAGGGTTTTTTATTCATTATTTATTTCACATTATATTAAAGGCAGTGTCTCGCCACATTTTGATTCTGAGACGTTGGTAGTTCCCGGGCCAACGCAGCCTACTGATTCCAGTGATGCGCATGACATGAGGACGGATATACATAAGGACGCCGACAACCCCCAACACCGCCACGACCCGATGCCGCCATGCTGCTCGCAAGGGAGGAAGGACAGGAAGAAGACGGATTTCAGGTAAATCCTAGTTTTCCGGAAGCCCTTCCTCTTTGCTAAGGAGTCCCGGGGAGGGATTATTAATTCCTTTATTCATTTCTTGTCCGTCTGAGGGTAGGGACAAAACGGACGATTCTCCTTTTTTTAAACATTTTTTATTGATTTTTTTTGATTGACTGTTAATGTCTAATGCTCTAAAATGGCCGACAAACCTTTCTACGAGAAGCAAACCGAGTGTGGTCTGTACCAGTAGTCGCTGTCTGATCTATGTTGCGAGAACAACATAGTAGCAATGCAGCAACTCATTTTTGATGACTTAGCGCAGATTTCCCCGGAGCGGACCGTGAATGCCGAAATTCTTGGCCCGTTGTTCTCAACAGCTTCCGCAGACTGTGTTGTTGTACAAGTGATCCCTGAATTAAGACAGCTTCATCGTATCTTCTGTTATCAGTGTTCGAGAGAGCTTTTTTCTTAGTTAGTAGTTCTATTCCAGTAAGCTTTCGGCGCTTAGCGCCTTCCTCAGACCTCGAAACACACATGCAATATGCAAAACAAAACATGTTAACAGTCGTTTACGTGTATGACCAACAGAGTGTAAAGGAACGAGGAGCAAATGTGAGCGTACAACAGTTATCTACACTGTATGGGGCCGTAGTAATTGCGCCGTAACCAACGGTTATAGAGAAAATTACAGTAGCGGTCAAAATGATATGATCAGAGGCACTGTTGAGGACAGAATCTCAAGCTATAACTCAAATATGGATTGAGCTATTTGGATGAAATCTGAGGATGTGGTAAGGGGCAAGGTGTTCTTTCTTTATGCTGCTTGACATTGGCGTACACTTCTTCCAAGCAAATCTGCTGCGTTCCAAGTGCGAATTCACTGTTCTATTAACATTGTGGTTTTTCGACTGTATCGCGACATCTCAGCTCCGGAAGAAACTATTCTAAATCGCATCGTAATCTTGCATTTTGATGCATAGGTTGCGTTCTATGGTTCTTCTCTTTACATAAAAAAGTGGGCCTGTCAAAAAGTCGTGTCAAAGTGAGAAAAGAGAATTTTCTACAATTTCAAAGGAAAACATCGGTCCTGACTGGGAACATTTCTATGATATCCACCACTAGCTGCTATTCTGGTGTTCAAATAAGAAGTGTATTGCTGTTCATATGCTTAAGATATAATTAAACCGATTCTTTGGTGATTTCGATTAAGTAATTTTGTCCTCTCGTTTGAGCAGCAAAGGAAGCGCAGCAATAGCATTGTGGTGAAAACAATAGACAAATTTGTGCTCAATCTGTATCAACTCTTCGTTTCTCATAGTAGTTGAGAGTAGGGATGTTGGACAAAATACATGAAATCCGAGAAAGCTGATGCTTGAGCTCAATAATCCACATTAATTGAGCCCACGCCAATGCTAAGCTGCCACTGGAAAGCGCCCATGGAGTTTTAATAAATACTCAAATTTGGGTTAGATGGCTCAACCCAGAGGGGAGTTATAGCAAAAGATTCCCTAGTCAAAATGCCTCTGATTATATCATTATAACCGCTACTGTATGTCTTTGGACAACTGCCGGTTCCCCAAGTTAACCAACTTATAACCTGGACATAGCTACACTGCAGCCATCACTTGAACGAAATCCCCGTGGATCCATGTCTCTCAATCTTGTTTGCAAAATTCCACTCACGGGTGGAACCGAACATGTGACAAACAGCACGTGAGACTGCGATCATCACACTGCGCCACCGTGCAAGTGATCCCTCGCAATTACATAGATTACATAGTGATGAAGGAAATCGACTGCATGCACATCGCTGTTGTAAATATATCTTGTACTAGTAGTGAGATAATTGATTCATAGGGAAAGTATTCATTACTGAACACTGAAAGTCAATCAATCTATCTTTGGTGTGGTTTTTTCCATTTCTACGGCAGAACCACGCTAAACTAATGTGTTTAAACCTTTTTCACAATTTCGTATGAGAACAAAAAGGTGAAGTACGAAAATGCAAAACTTTGTCCGTCTGCTTGATTCGAACCCCGCACTAACATCACAGTGCCCTATCGCACTAACCACTCTGCCACATCGCACTTGGTGGCGGAAGACATGAATGGCCTCCACAGCCTCATAAAACAAACTAATACAAGCTAGTCAAAAACTGGTATACTTAGTGTGAAACCTCGATATGCAGTGCTTCGAACACTGTTAATTTCATTTCAATATGCCGAATTCTAATTCAAGATGCGATAGGATTTGTTTCCAAAGCTGGTTCATTGTTTTGTTTTGATGAAAAGAGACTGAGATTGAGACATGAGAGGCTTTCAAACAAAAACAATTCCCTCACATCCTTGGTCCTTTGGAGCATCAGATTCACAGCTATGATGCGTAGTTGGCTGAGCATTCGTTTGGCGCGTGCAAAAGCGTAAAAGTGGAGCAAATGGAGATGCCGGTTATTAAAAAGTCCTCTCGAGGACTTTTTAATAACCGGGATCTCCATCTGCCTGCGTCTATGATATCTGCGCGTTCTCTGCGCGCACTCTAGCAATATCGATATGGCAGTGCCTGTGCGATCTGCTCAACCGATGGTTTGCAGCGCCCGAGACCAGGATCCAAAGCGAGGTGTAACCTGCTGGTTATAACACGGTTAGCGAAACAAAGTTGATATTTTGATTTTTCACACTATATTGACCTTACAACGGTTCTGGGTTATGAAATGTACAACTGCCGGTTTGAATTGCTGGTTAACCGGCAGTTATACTGCAATTACTACGGCCCCTGATCTTATCCACGAACACTGCACTTATACCAAAAAGTATTGCTACTATTGCTAGGAAACACTAATGCTACTGTTGTTTGGTATAGGGCAATTTATGCAAGATGCGACTATCAGGCGCACGCATCCATTTGCGAAAGATTTTCGATGAAGACCGGTCAACGCGGCATGAAATTCCCAATGAAAAGAACGCGCGGCCGTCGCGAGGCCGCAAACGCGTGCGACTGCGATGCGACTGGCCCCTACTCTTCATCATATAGACGCACGCGCGTCAGTCGCACGCACCCAGTATAAATTGCCCTTATAAGTGCAGTATTTTTGGATAAAATCAGATAGTGTAGATAACTGCTGTACGTTCACATTTGCTCCTCGTTCCTTTACACTCGACTGGTCATACACGTAAGCGCTTGTTAACATGTTTTGCTTTGCATATTGTATGTGTATTTTGAAGTCCTAGGAAGGCGCTAAGCGCCGAAAGCTTACTGGAATAAAACTACTACCTAAGAAAAAAGCTCTCATCGAACACTGATAACAGAAGATACTTACACATGAGGCTTCACGACAGCTCGATACTGAAAAAGCCTCATCGTAGTAAAACAATTGCGCAAACGTACAATGTGATAGCAGTGTGGTGCAGTTGTAAGTTGGCCTACTATTAGGTCGTCAAGTATGAAATGTCTGATTTTGAATGAGACAGTTTCGGGTAGTATTTCTCCAACAAGATGGGGTACGAGCAGTTCAAATATGCCCCTGTGTTACCGGCACAGCCTTGCCATCTGACCGGTAGCATGGTTGCGCTAACGGCTTGGAAGCCTGGGAAGCAGGTGGCAATAACTTGGCGAAGGGCATTTCCAACATCATGTTGAAAGTGGAAAATTTTCTCTACCAAGAAGTGGACTAATACCAGGGAGAAGTTGTGTTCAAGTAGAGCAAGGTTTGGTCAGTGCACTGAATGGCAGGTGGATTCCCCTCCTTGCTCCCCTGGTTTACGCAGCGCGGTTTTGCAAAAAATGGTCATAAAATGGCACCAATTTTTGGGGATCAAACTGTGAAAAATTCGTTCATCGAGCCACTTTACCTTGTTGTATTGCCTTGAACACATGAATAATATAGGGTCACGATCGCCAGACCTTGCTGCATATACAGGCATACTAAGGCTCCTATCCGCTCAAGCCACAGCTTCCAACGCATCATAATCCAGGTTTATCACAACGCTCATTTTGCAGGTTTATATCACCAGGAGTAAATTTCTCAAAACATCGCTGTCCTGTTCATTTATTAGCCACTCCCTTTCCAAACATTTCTAGGGTATTTCGAGTTGTCCTTACTTTACAGGCTCCGTGATGGAACTCATATTCCGAAATGATACGATTTTTTGTCTTTGAGTAGTTTCACAGAAGTTCCTCTCAAACCAAAATTCTAGAGTTCGTGAGAAATTAAATAGCTGGTTTTGAGAGAGGGAGAATGTACCTTCATAATGGTAAGAAAGATGAGAGTGGACCTAAAGAAACCCCGAAGATCCCAGCTGTCAAACTGACCTCTCAAAAAATCAGACATTTCATACTTGACGACCTAATAGATGTTTAGTAAGAACCTCATTGTTATAACCTAGAATAAAGGGTCACATATGAAAGATAGCACAACACTTTGGGGCAAGAACTTTGCCAGCTATTCACCGATGCTACTTTGGTGAAACCACTGGATTTGTATAGCGTCACTGTTTAGTAACCGCTTATAGATCACAATTGAAATCCGCCTCAGTTCACGCCTCGAAGGGTTCCCTGACTCAGACTACAGCCACTGAAAATAATGATGACGCTGTCCAGACAATAATACGAATCTAGATCTGAGCATGCAGAGCCTTTTATGCGAAAGATGAATGCGGATTTGCCTTAGATGCTCATATCTGCACGACAGATATCTAATTCGAAGTAATGACTGTCAGAGGTATGTTTACATATAATCAGGTGGGAAAATTCGACCAGATTCCGCTTACTTTACGTGTATTTGTTTCGAGGACTTATTTTCGAAATAAATACACGTAACCTAGGCGAAATCTGCTCGAAATTGGCAATTTTCTTCGATTCCAGTGGAATCCACTCGAATCTACACGTAAAATGAGCAAAATCTGCTCGAAAGCACATGTGATCTGCTCGAGTTTTTCCACCTGAGTGTACCTATGGTGAGCAACGGTATCTGTCTATGACACAACAATATAATTCTATGACAGATGAGAAATGCATATCCAAAAGGGTTGATGTTATTAGAACTAATAATCATCAACGGCTACTCAGTTGAAGAATGTGTGGGGTGGGGAAGGGGAATCCAGAAAATAGCACACGCACGCCAAAGACATGCTCCCGAAAGCATGTCAGATCTTCGTCAACCTGTCCTGCAATTCAGTGGATATATTACTGTGAATTATGACCAAGAGCACTGTTGAATGAAGATTTCGCCACCAAAACTCAACTAAGAGCTATCCAAACATCTACTATATGAGCACCAAATGTCATAAAAATCTCGCCCTTCGGAGCTTAGCAGGTATAGTTATCTCTGAACACTGGCGCTATAGTCCACGTCAAATATATAGCAGTTTGCGTCGCCGTTGCCGGCGACTGTGACATTGGTGCACATCGATTGCGTGCAGGGCGTCTCGGCGGTCGCAAAAGGTGGCGGCTGCGAATCGCCAACATCGGCGACGATCAGTCGCCAATGTAGGCGAGTTGCCAACTTCTATGACGGTGGATCGCCAACTTTAGCGACCGGCGGCCGTCGGCGACGCAAAGTGCTATACTCCCCGTGGACCACAGCGCCAACCTAAGTGCTGCTGCCTGAGCAGCTGTGAGATGGCAGATCAAATTTGCTCTTCTTCTCAATCCCACCCTGAGCTGTAAATTTTGAGATGAAATTTGACAGAATGGCTTTGAAGTCCTGGGATGCCACATGGTCAACCGTCTCTCACGAAGTAACTCCTGGGGAAACAGCTATAACATTTGGTTTTGGCAGTGTCCCTTTATGGCACTAGCATCCAAGATCTTTGTCAATACCTCCCCAAATGACGAAAATTCTTGGTTATCCTGGAGATGCTCAGACCAGTAGTTACATTCTTCTATCGAGGGTATGTCTACAATTATGAAACTGTTCAAGTGGAAGAAAACCGGCTATAACAGATATTTCTGCAACGTTTACAAGAGAGGATTCGCAAAGAGTTCTCGGACGCGCGGAGTTAAACGGTGACCGAAACGTTTTCCAAAAGTCCGCTTAGAACCTCCAATGAACTCCAAACGGTCGTAGACAAAGGGAAGGACCGCGGCGCGGGCACTCTGGTTCTCTGCAGAGGCAGTTGTCCCGCTGGGCAGAGACGCGAGGAAAAACCGCGCTGCGGTCTCGGCCCTTGCCTATGACCGTTTGGAGTTAACTGTAAATATCGCCACTTTGGGTGCATCCACGTTTATGATGCACATTGCACAAGCACCCACCATCTCCTCCTCCGCTTGAGTGCTGTACTTCTCAGATACACGGAGGTCGACCAGGTTTGCGGCGCTGCGGGCATAGAATAAGTTGGGGGTTTTGCTCAAGCCAAAGCTCGAGGTCTGAATTCCTCACTGGGTGTCGGTTAATGAGTCAGGTGTCCGTTGTTTTGCAGCAGAATATCATCAGAAATCTTACTCCCGCCTTGTTTTCTCTCTGATATTATAATTTTTCCTGGAAACTGCTTTTATTCTTTAAAGTGAAAAAGTATCAACAGAATCGCAACAAAGCCGTATGTATAGTATCAAAGTTTAGTATCCAGAAACATGAAAAACTTCCCGATCTCATGCACTTAGAAACTATGCAATACCACATAGAATTGAAAAAAAAGGATTGAGATTCACAAAAAAAACCTAAAAGTCGTAAAAATCTTGCTCATTGGAGAGATGCTCCTCAAATTCTTACCACTTCTCTCAGAAGAATGCAACTACATGGCTGATGTTATTTCGGATTATTATCCACGGAGAAACTTGAGTTACTTGGGCTGCGGCTTTTCGTGGAGCTGTGCAGCTTATTTGAGGTTGTGATTACATTGTGGATGCCTCAGCACAAGTGCTAAAACATGAACTGATAACGCATCGGCCCGTCGACACGTGATCACGCATGTCCGGCAAATCGTTGTTGCCTTCAAGTGGCATTCCTAGACTGCCTCTCCCGGCATTTAAAAAATCGGTCATGCTTAGAACTCATAGCGGCTTCATTTGGTTCCAGTTGAATCACGATTTGTGCTCATTATAGTGTGTATGTGAGTTTAGCGTGTGCTTAGCACTGGTCTGGTTGATGTCGCTACTGTTGAGATCTCCAAATAAATAAATGTCAGGCCTCCAATTGAGTACTTCCACAACACCTTTCATTACAGTAGGCGCATTTTTAACAAAAATAGTTGATATCTGTCAGGAGTTGGACCTTAAAAACGCGATCAAGACTTGGCCCGTTATTCCTCCTTCTAACTTATGTACATACATGAAGCAAACAGTCGTTGACAAGAACATGCATTCATGCTGAACAACTCCGATTATGCGTTTCAGCGTACGTGGTGCGGACTTATTCGGTGCTGTCCATGTTTGATTAGAAGAGTCTTCCAGTCTGCGTCACCCTAAGCACACAGGAACGTTTCGAAATAAGCCGTCAAACGGAAGACCTGATTCTTGGCCTGATCCCAAACTTCCCACAGGGTGTGTGCACCTTATAGAATAGGAAGTGACCAACGAAAAATGTCCAATCCGCAGGCAACAACCTCTATTGCCCCACCCAGCTATAATGTGAGTGATCTCTCAGCCTTCTTACCTCAATTTTCCAAGCCTCTGCAATTTATAGGCTGTACTAGGTTTATTTATTTATTTATTTTTCATTTATTTATTTGTTTATTTACTTATTTATTTATTTATATATTTACTTATTTATTCATTTATTTACTCAAATGTTATCTAGTCAAACACAGGATGTGAAAATCAGACATATGCTGGCTGAGACAGACTTAATATTCCTATCATTATTTTTCATATTCCTACGGAGGTAGTTCGTTTTCAGGAAGCGCTTTCTGCTCCTTCAGCGCCTCCACCATCACAGCCAAGTGCGCCTAAAGCTACTGGTAAGTTTACTCAGCAACTTCTTTTGTCCTTTTCCACATTGCCATTCTCGTTTTTTAATCACATTATCTTGTCTGTTATACACTTTTATTCAACTGTTCATCCATCGACTATGTATATTAATAGCATGACACCAATCTTATACTGACAACTAATGAAAAATGTACTGGCGATGTTCCAGAAGCATTAAGCGAGCTATTAATGAATGACCGCCTCATCAAGCAAGCTCTGAAAGGCTGAAACGACTCTTTTGATGTGCGAGATTTCCCTCAGAAGATGCGCTCCCGGGTATGAATTGTTCAGAAGGAGCCCTAGACCCGCCCCACTCGGACTCTGCCCACTTTCTCCTCCAGAATAGGTGGTCAAAAACGGTTTTTGTGCACTCTTGAACAGAATCATACATATATACCATGCTGATCACTAGTCACCGCGGATTCTTTTAGAGGGAAAATCTGGAAAACGCTTCTGAAGTGGGACCGTCTTTAGCATACAACAGTGAAAGCCAGTGAATAACATTTCGACCAATTATTTGCAAGTTATTCAATGCTGCTTGTTAAAACTGTAAAAGTTATCTGTCTTGAGCTGGAAAATGATCCTCACCAGCAGGAAAATGTTCTTCCTATAAATTTAAGCATACTGAAACTTTTCTGAGCAGGCGGCTAAGTCCCTAGCTCTAATTTCAGAAAGTAAAGCACCGCACGTGTTCTTCTTGACAAAATGGTAATTCGTTGAATTGTCTGCACAAAAAGGCTTTGAATTAATAAACGCATAAAGTGAATGCACGACGGCAATTGGGTGTCAATCGAATGTATGAAATTTTTGACAATACTTTTGACCGCAAAATTACCATCGCCGTTTTTTCCCAGCCCTTTTTCCACATTTGTAGTTGGGCAAATTGCTTTTTATCCGCAGAAGGATCATGCATTATCTGGCTTTGTTCATCATAATTTTTAGTCCCGCCGACACCACAGCCACAAGTGGTTTATGGGCAAGGAGGTGTCACCTACACCGTTCACCCACAACCAATTGTAGTTTCGCCAGCTGTAATTATCATCAAGGACGCTCACACCTTTCATCCGTACCCAGAATACTGCCCAAGATGTCAGGTATGGGTCATTTTCCCCGGTGAATATGCGCAAGGAGTGCAGCCGAGCCAGCGTAATACACCAAGTACAAAACTTAGCTGCACCTCCTCCCAGCTCCTGTTATCCTCCCTTCAATGCTCCTCAAATTTTCCACCTCTTGGCAGAAATTGACGCAGGACTTCATGGAAGAGGAGGGGAGAGACAACAGCAACTCGGAGGAGATGCTGCTAGGCTTTACTTGGCGTTTCCCTTGTTGGGCCAACGTTCCTGTTGTAGAGTCAGAGTTACACTTTATTTTTATGTTATTAACCTTTGCAATTTCAGACAATCGTCACCACACGACGTGTTTGGGTGTCGGGTTCGTGTGCTTGTACGGTTTTGATACTAGCCTTATGCATACCTTTTCTTTGGCCAATGTTGTTTTTCCTGTGCACACCAGCTTTTAAGGATGCTCACCACTATTGTCCGCATTGTCTCACATTACTATCGATTAGGCGACGATGAGTTCCTTGAAATCCCGAATTCTTTTCATACTTGAGTTTTTCTGTGATGTTTTCCCCAGTAAGTTTTAATAAGTGACACAGTTCCTATCAAACGACACGACATGGCTGCTTCAAGTACAGTGATTCAGAAGCCCAAGATTTTTCCAAAAGCATGGTTCTTACTATACACATTGTACGTTGCCGTATTGTTGCTCTATTTCATATGGAACTACTTCCAATTGTATGCTCAGACTTGCAGTGCTGGCCTAAAAGATATTATCTTTTGAACTTTTGTTCATAGCTCCTTTCTAGAGAAGGTTAAAATTTCCAATTTTTGTTGGCAGTGTATCTACTTGCTAGAGGTGATTAGGGTTACTAATATCCCCGTTGCGCTTGCTAGTTTTCCAACGATTTATTTTACCTCAAATGGTCGGTATCCCTGAATTCATAACACGCGGCGAAATCTATTGCTATTGGCGGAATCTTCACCAAGATTAAAATTTTCCCTCCAATTTGATTCATACATGACAGTGTATAGGGACGATGTCCTGTTGATTTCAAGGCATAGTTGAGAACGCCTCAAAAGCAAGCTTCTTTGGCAGTTTCAGCAGTTCCAGATCCCCCCTACAAGCCTGTTCCGGAGTCAGCTTTGTTTTGCGTGATACTCTAGCTTAAAGGCAGCACCCACGGAAATTTTGCCTTCTCAGATTTCACTGAATTCCTAGGGTTAGCACTACAGTGAAGACATACGCAGTGATCAACTTTGGCAAATCCTACTAGAAAGACGGTTCTCGTCGCCACCACGTCAGCCCGTTTGCAGATGATGGCCGAGTTGCCCGTGCTTAAACCGGAGTGAGATGGGAATGAAAGCAAGTTTATCATGATGGAAGAAAGTGATTGTAAACAAAGACACCCATTCATATCATACTATAACTCATCCTAATTGATCGCCAGCACAAACTTAATCTCTCCTCATCTTGAGAATGCTGATGCCTAAGACGATGCAACTTTCGTAGAATTGTTGGCACCATCGCCAAGTATCCAAAACAATCAGAATCTCGGACATGAAAATTTCCGTGGGTGCTGCCTTTAAGGAGTTGCTGCTCGACTTTATGACGATCTAGAAAATTCCCGACCGTTCCGGATCTTTTAAGCTGGGAAAGGGAACTTTGACAAAAGGATTGTACATTGCATCGATCCGCAGTGCCTTCTATGATATCATATCTGAGGCCAGCAGCTGTAGCAACGCAAAGTAGATGAAATATGGCACGCAGAAGTGCAATGATCTTCAGCAGGATATTCGGTGAAATGGACGGTCGCACTCTTCCTCCAAAGCGAGCTGGATCCGATTGCGTAATTCAAATAGAGCGTTTGAAAATTCATTGTTTCCATACTAAAGGCCCAACGTTAAGGGTAGAGCACGAACTCCCGCAACCTCCTGTAGGGGCGCGTATGAAACTTTCTTTTAAAAACCAAAATAAAAGCTGGAAACCTGGTGCATGTACCACTGGTGGCAGCTTGTAGGGCTAGGATATCTGGAGCACTAGAGAATACTTATGTGGAATCGAGCAGCTCCTGCTTGATCTAACGGAACAAGCAGAGCGAACGCTAGGAGGCACGGTAGTGGGAGTGATCTAACATAGCTAAAATTGCCGAAAGAGCTTGGTTGCAAGATATTTCCACTTGAAATGTCATGATATCGCCCACTTGCACAAATTGTCGGTCAGAGATGGATCTCACTACTGGAAAATTTCCATTTTGATGAAGATCTCGCCAGTAGCTGGACATGATTGCTCCGAATTCAGGGATTCCGATCATTTTGAGCGAAAAAATTCCTATATGAATTAGTAAGTTCAAGCGGGATGTGAATTACGCCACTCACTCGTAAGGAGTAGCTATGATGTCTGCCAAAATAATAAAATTTAAACTTCACCCACAAAGACGTTATGAACAAAAGTTCAAAAAGCCGTTTTGGTCAGCACCGTTTGGCCACTTACCTCTGTAAAGATATTTTGGGCGTCATATTGTGTTTGCTTTTGTTGGCTAGCATAACATCAAGCTGTGCGTTAAGTACGTGGTATTGCAAAGGCTTTTGTAAAATTGGATGACTGATGGCGACGTAACCGCTCTGGGTCGATAACGTGAAACCAGAAATGTAGCTATTGACTAAAACAAGCTGTGGGACAGAGAGTACAGGTCACATATTTCGGCACCAATCGGCTCCTGGCATATTAGTACTTCAGAAACCGTAATATCTACAACACCGTGGAGGGAGAAGCCCATTCCAACACGCCGTTGGCTGGCGTGGACCATATGTCAAGAAGAACGGATCGTCTGCGACTGTGCAAAATCAAGGTCTGTTCAATCATCACCGAAGCTCGAGTAGCGAATTTGGAGAGAGCAAGAACTAACGATCTGGCTATAATATGGACAGGTCTGTTCAGTGGTGCCGATTCTTCAAGATTTTCAGCACGGAAAGTCATGAACGCATTACTTGTGCCTGTGCGATAGAGAATAAATAAATGAAGATGTAAATGTAAAACCGTCACATTCTTTGAGAATGAAACGAACTGAGTCTTGGAACTGCCGAACGAACGCTTTCGAGCTCTTGATTCTAAATATTCATGAATTAGGTTCGCAGAAAAATTCTGTCCGACGTTGGCGTCCTTTTGTTTCTGTGATAACTACATCTGTAGCTCACTCAACCATATTAATCACTATTGTTAGCAGTGGCAATGGTTTATGTTTTGGACAGATCAGCAGTTCTCTTTTTTTCAAAACATCAAGTCTAAAAACTCAACAACTCCCAGTTTAAGACTGTTATCTTCGGAAAATTGTTTCTTTTGTAAGGAGCCCTCAGTGAGCGGACCTAGAAATTTTGCGAGCGCTCAGTGAAAAACACCAACGTGGGCACCTGCAAGTCTGCAGATATTTGACCAGTTAGGCCTGATGTTTTCTCACCACATGATCATTCTGCTAACGAATCAAGGTTCAATGTTCAACACAGAAAGTTTTTCTAGATACTTGCTTGAATACACAACACAACAGATTCCTAGGCGCAGATGCTAGTGGGGATTCTTCTGAGTGAGACGGTTACGTATGTGTAGTGGTTGAAGATCTGGGCCGATATCCAATATACTCTATCCAGTCGGATAAACACGCTTTAGCGGATATATTATAGAGGTTTCGAGAATCTGCTATGCATAAAGGCATATCCGCGGATATGCGAATCCACTCGTCTTGCTGCAGCTCATCTCTATCCGGTCGATTTCCACTTGATAATAATCCATGATCTACACCATCTTTATTTCGTGTTGTCTCGCGTCTAGACACCGCACTTGCGCAAAAAAAAATGAACTAGTGGATGGATGAGTTATATGGCACAGCAAACTGGATAAAAATTAATGGGAATGGATGTATACCCGTTGTGTCTTTCCTCCCACGGCTAAATATATTGGATACGGCTCCAGGTGGGGATAGGATGCAACAATATAAATGCTTGCACTGACATTGGGACCAACAGGTGAAAGGTGGACCTGACTTCACTTAGCAGGCCCCTTTATAGCCTGCGCATACATCTAAACATAAACAGTTAGGGGAAACATAAACAACTGTTTTCTACTTTCATGTCGTAGCGCAGTTAACGGCTATGCTAATAGATCTGCAGATATTCTAACAACCCATTTCTTGAAAAGATGGTTTTTAAAAATAAAATGGGTCGTTTAAATCAATAAGTGGAGGTTGTCCCAGAATGTAGTTTCCAGGGACCCCTTGAATGCATGGCCAACACAAGCGGGTACGCGTGGTCCGCAGCTGCTGCGTGATAACACGTACCACCATGCTGCAATATCAACCGTGTAAAAGACTAGTCATTTGGACTCAAAAATTCTAACCTTCAGTTCAGACCAGCATAATTACTATTGATAAGATTTGTGCGCTCATGAAGATTTTATTAACAAATGCTTTTCCCGTGGGAATACTAGTTCTGCGAGATTGGAGAGGTGAACTCTGCATGGTGCCGCTGCCTAAGTTTTCTTCAGAGTAGAAAAACACATTTGTTGCAGTGCAGTTAGAAGCAGTGCCCCCTTCACAGTTCTTTCTGATACGTTTGCACGAGGAGAATCTTCAGAAGCTGCTGGTCACAGACTTGTACATGATTCTGTGCAAACGAACTCATTTTGGATCGCCATCATTCTTGGGAAGTTTGCCGGCAGGGCCTATGGCTGTACCACTGCAGGTCACGAGATTTCTAGGTAAGGGCGCTCCCTATCGCGCACCTTTTGAGAAAGTTTACTTCTTGTAAGAGCTGCTCATCATCTTTTTTCTGACAGGATAGAACATGCGCTTCATGTGTGACAAGCCCCTGGTGCATCTATTTAATGAATCTGTGAGTCAATGGGAGTAGAAGCTCTTAGAGACTTTGATTAGCAACTAAATTCCATTTTTGAACAGCTCGATGTAAAAGTACGCCGTGGCACGAAAAGGCTTGACACCTTCTACGGTTGTTGCAGGAGGAGCTTCAACTGCAAGGGAACGAACATTGGATGATATACTTCGAAACCCAGGAAAATCATTTCTAGAATACATTACCTGAAACTGAATAACGCTCTCGTTATTTTTGTGCTTGCGGTATTTGTGATGCTACGTTCTGGAACTTTCTATCCCAGATACAGTCGTTCCAAAAAATACTTGCCTCTGGCATCCAATGCCCGTTCGCTAAGCCGCGCCGCGCATCCTATCTTACGTGCTGCGACGCGGCACAGTCGACACGCAGTTTAGCGGGAGGCAAGTATTTTTTTGTAAAGAATATACTTATATACGTTACCAATGGTCTAAGCATATCCAGTTTGTCCTACCGTTCCATTGCGATTGTGACCAAAAAATCGTCGTTGGTTACAAACATGTTCTGCCGGTTTTCGTTCGAAAGATCATAAAACACAGCAAGGCAAGCGATGATGCGAAAAACATATAGTCGTTCCAAAAAATACTCGCCTCCGGCATCCACTGCCCGTCTGCTGAGCCGTGCCACGCCTCCTATGCATTAGGATCACGCTAAACTGCGCGTCGACTGAGCCACGTTGCAGCACGTATCATAATGCATAGGAGCCGTGGCGCGGCTCAGCAGACGGGCGGTGGATGCCGGAGGCGAGTATTTTCTGGAACGACTGTACGTCATACGATAGATCTCTACTCTACTTCTTAGTACACGGTGAAGATTCGGACCCAAAAGTTCGAAGTTGGCGGCTTATACTTGAGATAAACCACAATCTGGCTTGTAGGGTGGAATGGAAGAGGAGCGCCTCCTGGAGCTGCCTCAAGAGTGGCGCATGTGTTCACCATGATCTGGGCAGCTATCGGCTTCGAGGTGTAGGGAGTGTGCCACAATTCTCAGAGCTTTTGACAACCTTTCGCCTAAATCCGCAACATGGCTACCATTGGCGAGAAGTAGTAGGCTCCTAATGTCAATAACTTGGAGAAGTGTCGATGGATCGGACGCCGACAACCTTAGATTCCATCGCCAAAACGAGGACTACCTCCTCAGAAGACATGTTCATTGTTTGGTGGAACTATGAAAGGATCACTTTTTCGAGTTTGATGCCAACAAGCCCTGCTGCTACCGCACGGGTTCCTGTCTGTAATGGTGGCAAAAATGGCGTAAATATCGGTTGTATTGGAGAAGAGAAATTAATTTGAAAAAGAAGACTGAAAATGGCGAGAAACCCTCGCAGCAACCTGATATCACTAAAGAGTAAAACTCATCTGTTTGTGTGTTTGTTGGTTATAGCTTATATCTCACGATCCAACCAACAAGCACACATGAAACCTATACCGTTCGACTCAGAATTGTGCCCCGCAGTGCAATAAATCTCTGTCATCTGCGGAAAGCGCAGCTTCGCCGCGCTTCGCGTAGATGGCAATGATTTTTTGCACTGCGGAGCACACTTCTAATCCGAACGGTATGGTTTTCATGTGCAAATGTCTATGAATCGTATCACAGAAGAAAAGCGGAAGTTGCTATCAGTGGTGAAATTCTCAGGTTTCTGTCTGTCATCAGTCGAGTGTTTTCGAGGGGATTAAATAGGAAACCGAAGTGTATATGTAGAAGCGATCACCAGCACGCAATTTGATCATGTCCCTACAAGTGCTCCGACTCGCCTTCGGTGAGTCTCGCAACTCTCGGCTTCATCCGCTTTTGTTGAAAACTAAGGGTACGTCAGTACCGAAATCCCGCGAAGCGGCAAGTGCGAGACTCGCCGGAGGCGAGTCGGAGCACTTGTTTCAATTAGTTTTATTTTCCGTTCGAGTCCCTAAACCGAAAACTGAAGAAACTCCACTTCTTTCCCGCCCCCCCCC
>JARK01001388.1:617725-628626 GCA_000688135.1 Ancylostoma ceylanicum | reverse complement strand
ACGCTCATCTGTTTTTTTTTTTTTGGGGGAGGGGGGGGGGGTATTTCACTTTAAATATAACGCGTGGAGTTATGGTCAGAAGTATTTCACAAAATCGAATCATTATCTACTGAATCGTGAATTCCGTTCCTTGCGTAATGTAAAATTTATTCCTGAAACGACAGTACAGTCGCGTCGGTAGAATGTGAAAATTTTCGCGGGATTCGCGAGATTCGCGGGATTTGCGGGATTTTTGTATAACTCTTTTCCAAGTGAAAATTCTTCAAAATCCAAAAGACTACGTGATGCAGAATAACATTCTGCATCTTTTCATACCTTGGTCATGCCTCGGTTTTGCGGCTGTCACCAAATATTTTAAAAAGTTCGTTAATTGCTTTGACCCCGCCCACTAATTAAGGTCAGGCGCAGAAAACTCCTTAATTATTTTGTTTTCTGTAGTGACAGTTAACGTTTTGGGGTTTTTTAAACAGCTCCAACGCATTCAATATGTGATGGCGAGCAACTTGGTATAAAATTTATTCAGTGAGTTATTTTCCAACCCTCAAAAATAACATATTTTCGATGTTATCTATCAAATTTTCACCAGATAGGCCTATCGCGGAGGGTTCATTTCCATTCCACTACATGTTGGGGAAGCTTATAACAAGCAGCATGAGTTAGAGTTCAGCTTACTTCCAGCACTGACACAAGGGAGAGCCGCAAAGTAGACACCACGTCAAAATTTGTTTCAATTTTGCACAGATCGACCAGCAAAAATTTTCGTCCGTGAAACTCCTCCTATGACGGTTCCGCAGCAACTAAGGGAACTCTCTGCTCTGTAGCAGATACACATATTTTCTACCTTTGAAAAGGGGTGCTCGCTGAATACAGAAGGCTTAAATATGGCCGAAAATTATATGTTTTCAGATTCAATTGCCCAATTACAGTGTTATGTTCTTCCAGAGTCAATCTTTCCCGACTAATCATAATCATAGATACAAACTCTATCGTACTATGGTGTTCCCCCGTTATCATAACTACTTTGACCTTTTCTCAATTTCGGGTGTCGAGGTTCCTTCGCGCCTGCCTCGCGGATACTGCAGGGTGGCGGGCCATGTTCGCACCTCAAACTACTGATCCAGAAACGATTGACCTCCCAAACGTTGTCATTGAACTTCTTTCTATACAAGAGGCCTAAATGATTCAGTTCCCTTGTGAAAAGCTCGAAAATGAAAATCTCGAAAAATTGATTTTTCGGAATTTTGAAATCGATTTTCTCTCGCAAGAGAAATGTCCTTTTGTTATTCCTCTTTTTATACTCAATATACACCTAAGATCGTATCTAGTGTTACCAGTACTTTTCCCTTATATATGGTTAGTACGAGGAAAATGGCTTAAAAAGTTCAGATGAGATTGTGTACTCTGTCATGTTTGCAGGCGTTTCCTTTGCGTTCACAGGTAGTTGAGCATAGTCCCGCATATGTTTAGAAATTAGCGCTATATTGCTCTTGTGAATAAAAAGGAAAAAAGTTAGATGAGTATTTCTGCTGTGAGAAAATCGATTTCAAAATTCCGAAAAATCAATTTTTCGAGATTTTCATTTTCGAGCTTTTCACAAGGGAACTGAATCATTTAGGCCTCTTGTATAGAAAGAAGTTCAATGACAACGTTTGGGAGGTCAATCGTTTCTGGATCAGTAGTTTGAGGTGCGAACATGGCCCGCCACCCTGCAGTATCCGCGAGGCAGGCGCGAAGGAACCTCGACACCCGAAATTGAGAAAAGGTCAAAGTAGTTATGATAACGGGGGAACACCATAGTACGACAGAGTTTGTATCTATGATTATGACTAGTCGGGAAAGATTGACTCTGGAAGAACATAACACTGTAATTGGGCAATTGAATCTGAAAACATATAATTTTCGGCCATATTTAAGCCTTCTGTATTCAGCGAGCACCCCTTTTCAAAGGTAGAAAATATGTGTATCTGCTACAGAGCAGAGAGTTCCCTTAGTTGCTGCGGAACCGTCATAGGAGGAGTTTCACGGACGAAAATTTTTGCTGGTCGATCTGTGCAAAATTGAAACAAATTTTGACGTGGTGTCTACTTTGCGGCTCTCCCTTGTGTCAGTGCTGGAAGTAAGCTGAACTCTAACTCATGCTGCTTGTTATAAGCTTCCCCAACATGTAGTGGAATGGAAATGAACCCTCCGCGATAGGCCTATCTGGTGAAAATTTGATAGATAACATCGAAAATATGTTATTTTTGAGGGTTGGAAAATTGCCAACTCACTGAATAAATTTTATACCAAGTTGCTCGCCATCACATATTGAATGCGTTGGAGCTGTTTAAAAAACCCCAAAACGTTAACTGTCACTACAGAAAACAAAATAATTAAGGAGTTTTCTGCGCCTGACCTTAATTAGTGGGCGGGGTCAAAGCAATTAACGAACTTTTTAAAATATTTGGTGACAGCCGCAAAACCGAGGCATGACCAAGGTATGAAAAGATGCAGAATGTTATTCTGCATCATGTAGTCTTTTGGATTTTGAAGAATTTTCACTTGGAAAGGAGTTATACAAAAATCCCGCAAATCCCGCGAATCCCGCGAATCCCGCGAAAATTTTCACATTCTACCGACGCGACTGTACAACGTCTCAGACAGACTACCTCAACATCCTTCTGCATCTTCCATGCAAGGAAGCGGAGCTCTGTCACATGTCACTGTGCTATGAACGCAAATTGCGACACATCCAAATTTCAAACTTCTTGCAGAACCTTCCATCTTTATTTCCTTGCCTTTCTGTTGAGTAATTTTGCGACAAGTTTACACAGGAGATTACGATGGAGTTTATCTGTCGTTGCTATGACGTTGGTGAGGAGTATAAATGTGATGCATAGAGGCCTCTCGTGTTTGGCTGCCAGGAGTTCAGTACCTCTAATCAAGATCTTCATTCCTTAATTGAGCATTTATGTAAAAACATCTTCAAACATGATTGTGCAGGTTTGGATTCGGGTCACGTTGTCCACACTAGCTGAGTCAATGCAGATTCGCGTCTTCGTTTCTACAGCATACCATTTTTCTAGATGGGACTAAAATCGTTTCTAAAAGGTGGCGATGCCCATCGCAGATTGAAAGAATCCGACTGATGGATTACGGAGGTATCAAAGAGCCTTAATATGTTCCCATTCTTTGTTCTCGAAACCTTTAGCGTTATTTGTAGTGCGTCGGAGTCCGATTCGGTCGGATAAGAAATGACATGTATCGATCCTCATCAGTCGGATTCCGACGAGTCGGACTCCGATGCACTATAAATAACGCTTTTGGTACGATCATGCAGCGCGAACCCTCTCAAGTTGGTAGGCAATGTTTCAAGTTCTCAGATTCACGCGATCGAAAATTATGACAATTTTTTCCAGTCTAGTCATTGTGAATGGCCAAGAAATGCGCTTCAAGCAGGGAGCAGTTGTCGAATTCTTGCTTGGTGATAGAAATTCAGCCAACGAAATCTACACCCTTCTTTAGAGTGTTCATAAGGAAGGAGCCCTCTCTTGTAGGCAGGTGAAATTTTGGACCGCCGAATTCCGAAGACGGAGAAAATCGATCAATGATAAGGAGGTGTGGTCGACCAGCAAACGCAAGCTCAGAACTGAAAGTGGCAGCTGTCGAGAGTATGGTGCTCCAGAACAGAAGAATTTCGATCGCAGAAATTATAAAAAACCTGGATCTTTTTTAAGGCACAGTAGGAAATACTATCGCCCCTACGGGACGCTAGAAAGTGGGGTGGGGCAGCCACTTGAAGTATGTGCAAATCATATTATCGAAGTCCTAAAAAATTAGGAAACAAGCGAAAATCATTAACTGTGCCTAAATACAAAACCCCTCCTATGAAATGCGTATTTTCTGTCATTCTGGCAGCCCAGCTAACGTCGGGCTTCCAATCTTGATGGTAGCCATGATCGAAAATCCTTCATCACATAACGTCATGTCAATTTACTCTCCGGTGTAATATTATTCCCTCCCGTTCTTTATCACAGCTTTTCTTTAC
This sequence comes from Ancylostoma ceylanicum, assembly GCA_000688135.1. Lineage (NCBI taxonomy): Eukaryota > Metazoa > Nematoda > Chromadorea > Rhabditida > Ancylostomatidae > Ancylostoma > Ancylostoma ceylanicum. The sequence continues at coordinate 624,599 of JARK01001388.1, read as the reverse complement.
CGTATCTGGACGTTTCCCACACTGATGAGCTGAAGCGCACCCGTACTCCTTCGAAAAGCCGGTAGCCTGGTCTTTTCTACGCTATTAATCTCCGGTGCACCATCTTCACCCAAGGGTTTCCCACAATGCTGAGGGCTGACTTACTTTTCCTCATCGGTAAACCCATATCCTTTACCATCTGTGGGCCGCACAGCACCACTGCGATCGGGTATCTATGGGCCACACAGCACCGGCGCGATCGGGCATCTGTGGTCCACACAGCACCGCTGCGATCGGGCATCTGTGGGACACACAGCAGCGCCGCGATCGGGCATCTGTGGGCCACACAGCAGCGGCGCGATCGGGCATCTGTGGGACACACAGCAGCGCCGCGATCGGGCATCTGTGGGCCACACAATGCCGATATGAGCCGCATAGCATCGCACAGTGATAATCCTGCTCTGTACATTATGCAGTCTGAAAACTCGTTAACACTGTCTCACTCTTAGGCCGCGAGACCGCAGGAGGCTGGTCCTGCCGCGAAATCCTGGAAGCATTTTCCAAGTCTCTCGCTTTTATCATTGACGACTGCATCCATCATTATCGCAAACAACGGAACCAGCGAAAGGTGGGTGCCAGCGCGACTCTCACTACATCTATGCACTTATGATGAAACATCGGCCGACTGTGTCGTCAGCTTCGCCCTGCGCTCTTGAAAATTTTGTTGCACTGTTTTGTTTGATTCCTGTGCCAGTGAGACCGCGGATGGAACCCACGGCAGGCAAAGCTTTGGCCACAATTTTCTGGGATGCGGAAGGAATTTTTTTTGGTTGACTACCTGAAAAAGAATCGATCGCGGGACACTACTACGCTGAATTGCTTTTTCAACTTCGAGAATCAATCAAGGAAAAGCGCCGTGGGAAGGTGGCCTGTGGAATTCTTTTGCTCCAGGACAGCGTACGCGTTCACAGGTCAAATGTTGCAGTAGCTGCCACACGAGTATAGTCATGGTCATTCTGATTCAGTGCTGTTGCCTATCGGCCGTATCACTATACCTTCACCTATCACCAGCGCGAGCTGGTGCAAGAGCGTGAGCGTAGCGGCGGTGCTCGATAAGAGTTTCATTCCACTAGTGAATGCAGCTATTCCCGGCCGAAAACAGTTACCCTCAGTGATAAATGAAGCGATTCTAGGCTCACACCGCTACGCTCCCGCCATTGCATGAGCTCGCGTTGGTGATACGTGGTGATATTAGTGATATGGCCGCAAAGGAACAGCATTGAGTCAGGATGACCACCACTATATGTGGATTCGAATTATTGAATCACCCACCATATTGTCTAGACTTGACCCTCTGTGACTATTTTCAGTTTGGAAACTTGAAGAAACATCTTCGTGGAACAAGATTCAGGGACGAGAACGAACTGAAGTCGGCCGTTTAAAGCTACATCGACTCATGCCAAAAAAAATCTTTTTGAATGGTTTAAAAAATTTGAAATCGAGATGTGAAAAGTGTGTTGGTATTAGAGAGGGGCTCATGATAATAAATAATAATAAAGCTCATCATAATGAAATTTCGTTGCTCTAGGTTTCTCGAAAGCAGCCTAGGCCGGAAACTTTTTGATACCTCTGAATCTCTCAGTTCCGTATAAGTTAGTTAGCCCTTCTACGCAAATATTATACAGGGTGACAACAAAGTCTTTAGCCAAAACTTTCACAGAAATTTTCCCTTGCAACTTCGGCAGACAATTAGCAGCAATGCTGTTGGTTGTGTTGCATATGTCGCTACCAACACATCTTTAGTATTTGACACAGTGTCAAAGCATTTGAGTAAAATGGCAGCGTCATAAAGTAAAGTAGTGCGAAGGTGCGGTTGCTCATTTCCTACAGAGCATGGTAGAAAGTTCTATTTCTCCCATCCTCTGCTCACTCTTTGCAGAAAAACTATTGAAGCGCTTCAGATTTATTCAAAATTGAGCATCTCCTACGCCTTCTGAACTATATTTTTGGCTAAGATAATTTTTGAAAGGAATTATCCAAAATGTCTACATTTCACCGCATTAGTTGGTGTAACCCTCTGCTGCAAGAGAGAACCGCCATGAAAAATATTGCGAATAATGCCCAAAGTGTCCTCTATATTCCACCAAAAGTACAGGTTTCTGCGGCAAAGATGTCGGCAGCTGGAGCGTATTTAGTCCTGAAAGTGCTGGGCTTGTCATCAGCGTGGCCGCCGGATGAGGTCTGCCATGATTTCTTGCTAGAAAATTTTGGTAGAGAACAAATCGGAAGGCATTAATTTTTCGAAAATGACCTTGAGTGAAGGCTGTTTTTTTTGCTAGCAATATTTCCTACTTTTGTCTTTCTTAGGAGCAAAAACCACCAAGTGTTCATCTGTTACAGTTCTCGCAAAAACACAGAGGTGAAGTCAGTGCTCAAAGTATCGATGGAGGAACCCGTGATTCTGTTGTCGTTGTTTATGCTTGTCCAAAGGCTTTTGCCGCATCCTGTGATTTTGAAACCTTCATAAACTACCTTCTCGCAGCCTCGCAAGAGGCAAGCTGAGATTTGGTGCTCTAATCTTTCGTCAAATGGTAGGAAAACCCTTCCAAAACTATATTCCACACCAAATCATAAGAGCTGTCCATTTAGGATTTAGTATTCTTATCGTGATTGCGTGAAATCATGCGATCACTGCGCTGCTGAAAAAGGCGTTGGTCCCACGCGCCAGACACACCAAAACGCGCGCGGTCGTGAACGGGTTAATGACTGAATGACGATTACAATCTCCAGTAATGAAGGCGAGAAAATAAGATAGTGCTTTCAGGGTTTCGCGGCGGATCCCGCATCCCCCGCAGGAAGTCTCGCAGCCAACGAGTGAGACAGTTCTTATAAAGTTTTCACGCTGTGCACTGTACGGAGCAGCATAACACCTCTACAACTCATTCGCGCTGGGTAACGCTGCTCGATGGCCCGCGTCAGCGGCGCGGTTGTCTGCGCCCTCCACAGTGACCCCGCGGCAGCTGTGTGCTCGTCCGCGCGTGCTGTCGTTCGCGCGCTCCACGATGGGCCCGCGTCTGCGGTGCGGTCGCCCGCGTTCCTCCACGGTGGCCTTGCAGTAGCGGCGCGGTCCTCCATGAACACCCCAGGATACAGTTCCAGCAACAGAATATGGGTCCGCCGTGGCCCAATAGTGTGGGAAATGACAGAATACGGATCCAACGATGAAGGATGCACCCCCTTGGCCCAGCAGTGGTTAAAACGTCAGGATACGAGTTTGCCTCGGCCAAGCAGTGGTGAAAACGACAGGATGCGGGTCTCCTATGGAGGATGGGCCCGCCGTGGCGCAGTAGTATGCGAAGCGACGGAATACGGGTATCCGATGGAGAATGGGTCCGTCTTAGCCAAGCAGTGTTGGAAGCTTCAGGATACGAGTCCTTCTTGACCAAGCTGTGATAAAAACGTGAGGATATGGGAATCCGGTGGAGGATGATCCGCCGTGGCCCATAGTGTGGGAAACGTTAGGGTACTGGTTCGCCTTGACCAAGTTGTGGTGGAAACACCAGGATACGGGTCCATGTTAGCCAAGCAGTGGTGAAAACGACAGTATACGAGACTCCGATGGAGGATGGGTCCGCCGTGGCCCAGTAGTGTGGAAAGCGACAGAATACTGCTCTACCTTGGCCAAGCAGTGGTGGAAACAACGGGAAACGTGTCCGCCGATGAAGAAGTGAGGAAAGCGCCAGCACACGAGCCTACCGATGGAGGATGGGCCCAACATGCTCCAACAGTGAGGAAGGGGTTGCAAACATCATGGTCCAACAGCNTGACCAAGTTGTGGTGGAAACACCAGGATACGGGTCCATGTTAGCCAAGCAGTGGTGAAAACGACAGTATACGAGACTCCGATGGAGGATGGGTCCGCCGTGGCCCAGTAGTGTGGAAAGCGACAGAATACTGCTCTACCTTGGCCAAGCAGTGGTGGAAACAACGGGAAACGTGTCCGCCGATGAGGGAGTGAGGAAAGCGCCAGCACACGAGCCTACCGATGGAGCATGGGCCCAACATGCTCCAACAGTGAGGAAGGGGTTGCAAACATCATGGTCCAACAGTGAGAAAAGGGGTTGTCTTGTGGGGAAAGGGTCATGCGGTGAGTCCATCATTGGGGCAGGGGTGGAATTACTACCACATGACAGTGTTTGAAGAAGTATTAGCCTTACGCAGCCAGCCCGTTGTTTTTTGAAAGTGGCTCCAACGCTCATTTGTGCTGATTTTCATATGACCGTATTTTTGCTGCCCAGTATCGTCCACATTCTCGTCTATGTCTCAATCGACAACCTCTTCTTCCTCTGATATTCCCAACAAAACCCTTATCAGCTCGAGTATCCCTACAGCAATCTCAATTTGAATGATTCCATGTCATTATTCGCAGTGTGCTGGTTACAGTAAATAGTTCACAGCTGCTTGAGTTCTTTGAAAAACTTCCCCGCGCAGAGCTGGGAGTAACTGCCTGTGGCGGGTTCGCACGAGTGTATAAAGTGCGCCGACAAGAAAAATGGGTGGAAATATTGATGCATCGGAAAGTAACTTGTGTTTGATGAAAACTTGTCAAGCAAAGCTTGCACCAGAAGGAGACTGGAAGGCCAAATTTAGCAGGGCGGCAGAATTGGTAGAGAATCGTGAGGAGGATTTTGCATTTGAGCTAAGATAATGATTAGTTTTGCTCTTTTTTTAATTTTCTCAAGACTTTTTGAGTTAAAGCTTTTTCACAAACCTCAAGTGGCTGCCGCACCCCACTTTCTAGCGTCCCGAAGGGGCGCTAGTTTCTTACAAGGCGTGGTAGGAAGTTCTTTTTCTCCCTTCCTTTGCTCATTTTTCGCAGAAAAGCTATAGAAGCGCTTCAGATTCATTCAAAATTGAGCATCTCCTAGGTCTTCTGAGCTATATTGCTGGCTAAGACAATTTTTGAATGGAATTATCCCAAATGACAACATTTCACCGCATTAGTTGGTGTAACCCGCTGCTGCAAGAGAGAACCGCCATAAAAAATTTTGCGAATAATGCTCAAAGTGTCCTCGATGTTCCACCAAATGTACAGGTTTCTGCGGCAAAGATGTCGGCAGCTGGGGTGTAATAAGTCCTGAAAGTGGTGCGTGCACCATCAGCGTGGCCGCCGGATGAGGTCTGCCATGATTCTTTGCCAGAAAATTCTGGTAGAGAACAAGTTTAAAGGCATTAATTTTTCGAAAGTGACCATAAGTGAAGGCAGTTTTACTGCTAGCAACATTTCCTATTGTTGTCCTTCTTTGGAGCAAAAACCACCAAGTGTTCATCTGTTACAGTTCTCGCAAAAACACAGAGGTGAAGTCAGTGCTCAAAATATCGATGGAGGAATCCGTGATTGTGTTTTTTTGCTCTGTCCCAACCGCACATTATATGAATTAAAGGGACCTTTTAAAGCAACTTTGTAACTGCTTTTGACGAAAAAATCATAAGACATTGGTTGTGAGGTCACTTTGGTGACTATGACACATTCACGAAATATTCCTCATACTCCTTGATACCAACATATCTGGATATACCTGTATATTTGCTTCATAGCACACTCCTTTACCTTGCTTCTGTAAAATTATGGTACCTATCGGTGAAACCCTGTGAGAGTTGTAGGGTTGAGTTTACCCTAAGAAGGTGCGGGCTTTAGGTTATGCGGCTCGTGAGGGTTTTGAGGCCTATATCGGAAAGGCTGGAGGTTTGGTCAAAATCTTAACAGTGGTTTTCGAAGCTCATAAATTGTGTAAACTCATACAAAATTTTGGCTCCCTTGCCTAACCTACAGGAGTTTTTATGACTTGCAAAGTATGGACAAAGACTTTGTTGTCACCCTGTAATTTGGAATAAATTTTTTTTTGGAAAAATCGAGCTCCGAATTTAATCGATTTTAACTTTCTCGAGTAATCAAATTTCGAATATATTCGATTTTTCACCTTTTTCAAATAATCGAATTCCGAAAATATTCAGTTTTTCACTTTTATCAAATAATCGAATTCTGAGTATATTTTCACATGTTTTTTTTCACTTATTTCAAATTTTCGTATTTATTCGGTTTTTCAAACTTCGAATAATCGAATAAATTTGGAAATTGGCTTTGTTTTCATCCGATTACTTGAGCAGTTCGACCATTTCGGAAATCGTGGAGCCTGCGATGACTCTAGTACTTGGAGTTATGGTGGTGGGTATTTCTTTTACTATGATAGACGCTCTGCAAGTATGTTTGAGTACAATCATGACATTCTCAAAACTCAAAAAACACGAGGAAACATACCGGCTGAATCAGTGCTCTAGGGATTCTAGCTGCAACAGAAATTTTTGTGTCGGAGATTTCGGTGAATTTCAGGGTTTTAGAGACGATGAACTCATAAGCAGTGATGAAACAGCGGGAAATACGCCGGAGGACGAGTAATGAAGGCGCTGTTTCCTATGCGTCCACAGCGCAGACGAGTTCTCCGCTGAGGGTATACGTGCGTATTGTCACGACTTCTTGTAGATGGTGCGCATTCCATACCCTACACTGTACAATCACTATAGAGTAAAACTCATCTGTTTGTGTGTTTGTTGGTTATCGCTTATATCTCACGATCCAACTAACAAACACACATGAAACCTATACCGTTCGACTCAGAATGGTGCCCCGCAGTGCAACGTAAGGATCTTTTACCGTTTTCCAGAAGTCGGTTTTATCGATTTTTGGCCCCCTATCCCCATCACTATAGAGTAAAACTCATCTGTTTGTGTGTTTGTTGGTTATCGCTTATATCTCATGATCCAACCAACAAACACACATGAAACCTATACCGTTCGACTCAGAATTGTGCCCCGCAGTGCAACGTAAGGACCTTTT
>JARK01001388.1:607161-617539 GCA_000688135.1 Ancylostoma ceylanicum | reverse complement strand
CGATTTTTGGCCCCCTATCCCCATCACTATAGAGTAAAACTCATCTGTTTGTGTGTTTGTTGGTTATCGCTTATGTCTCACGATCCAACCGACAAACACACATGAAACCTATACCGTTCGACTCAGAATTATGCCCGCAGTGCAACGTCAGGGTCTTTTCTGCAGCTTCGCCGCACTTCGCGTAGATCACAATAATTTTTTGCACTGCGGGGCACAATTCTGACCGGAGCGGTATAGGTTTCATTTGCGAATGTCTATGAATCGTCTACCATAGAAAAAAGCGAATGTTTGTTTATTGGTTATTCATTAACTAATTGGAGTATAAGTTGCTATCAGTGGTTAAACTTTCAGAGTTCTGTCTGAAGTCAATTTAGCGTTTTCGTAAAGGTTAAATGCGGAGTTGAAGTTTCTATGCAGAAGCGATTACGAACACACAATTTGATTACATCCCTACAAGTGCTCCGACCCGCCTTTGGCGAGCCTCGCAACTGTCGGCTTCATCCGCTTTGTTGAAAATTGTCAGTACGTAAGAACCGAAGTCCCGCGAAGCGGGCAAGTGCGAGACTCGCCGAAGGCGAGTCGGAGCACTTGTATTCCTTATACAACATGATACATTGGTCTAGACCACTCGTAGCATGCCAAGTCAATATCGTTAACTGGTGTGGCGGATACCAAAATGGCCACGCTCGGCCCTGTGTCTACGGCAGTATCTCCACAGATAGGTCGCTTTTTTTCTGTGTTCAAGTTACCATTGTGATTGTCTGGCAGCCGAATACACAGAGAACGACTCACATCGAAAGTGAGGATTTCCGTGGGTGCTGCCCTTAAAGGCAGAGTCTGACCAGAACGGTCTCTATATCTTACTTCTTATTAATTGGCACTTCATGTGTGTGTATGTCTGTGCACGAGAACCAGGCCTCGCCGCCAAAAACTAACGGCACCATCGTGTTCAGCCCGTCGAGTTATGTGCGAAAATGTGGTAAATTTTGATTTTTACCTTGATTTACAGGTGTTTTGGGCTACTTTTGTCATGTTCAGACATGTTAAGGACCGACTGTTGTGTTTACCACAGTTGGAATGAATGAGATAAGCCCAGACACAATAAAAGGGAGGAGATGGGTAGGATCTCTTTATGTCGAAGAGCAGGAGCCAGGAAGGCGAAGAAGGACACGGACGAGGGGTGACGCTGTAGGGCTGGGCCGGCACCCAGAAGGGGTGATAATGCTATGCAAAGGATACACTTTTGCGGCAACGGTGCGTCGGCGCTCAAAAGTGGGGAAACGTCTGGAGTCGGTCCCAACGGTGTGATAAGTGTGTGCAGGCGTCCAAAAGTGGGAAGACGTCTGGAGTCGGGTCCAACGGTGTGATAAGGGTTCCTCAGCGTCCAAAAGTGGGGAAACGCCCTGAGACGGGTACAACGGTCCTAAACAAGGAAAGAAGTCGCTCGCATGTTGCACAGTTGTGGAAAGGGCGCCTCGGAGCCAGAAAGCTTGAAAGTCAAAAAAAAGAACACGAGAGTTTTGATAAATGTGCAATGGCCGGCGTGGTGTGAGGGAGATGCCACATGAAGACAACGCGTGCGAAGCGAGCACAAAAAGAAGCGTGAGAGTCCGGCGTAAGCCGGACGATCAGGCTGGTGTCTCTTAATTGGAAATCTGCATATACTATTGCAGTGACCTTGCTTGTTTATTTTTTATTGTTTTTAGCATGAAAGCACACGTTCACTGCGTACACTAAACACAGACTACTGGTAAAACCCACAATCGGTTGGGCCCCCTAAAAAGGGTTGTTCGCCACCTTGGAGCATTTCGCGTATATCACTGAAATCAGTGCGTTGAGCGAAGAGCAGACATTGTTTCTTCATGGTTGCATAGGACTTGTAACCAGTGGTCGACCGCTATACAGGGGACCACGTAATAAGTGCTACAACGGGAGGTGTGATGTTGGGCCATGTGGTGCCTGTGTCTCTGTACTGGTGAATGCCGCAGCATCGCCATTGTTGCATGAATCACAACAGTAACACCTCGTTGTTGTCGTATGTAGGACCAGTTCGACAAGTCTTGCTGTGCTGGAAGAGTGTGATGGTGGCAGCATCACACAGAGCACAGCTCATGATACGGCAATCCCGTAACATTTTTCTTTGGCAGTCGTTTTTCTTTCCTTCCTCGGAGTTGACCTTGAGGAGCACTATCAATGTGGAATTAAGTGATTGAGTGAATTGAGTGATTCGAATAACACTATCTGAAAAATCAAATACACTGCTGACCATTCGTCCTCTGCGGACTTTCCAATACTCAGACAAAATGTCGGAAGGACCGCAGCAGAAAGAGATCTCGACCATGTGGTTAAGAAGTGAGAGACACAGAGATAAAAAGATTCGGAAGGACCGCAGCAGAATGTTTTCTGCTGCGGTCTCTCTATCATCGACAAATCGATGATCTTTGTAGTACTTACATTAATCGTTGATACTATACCCCCTGTTGAGGGGGCGGAGCTGACCCGTACTATGCTTGCTATGATATTCACTCACCAGAATGATGTTGTAAGCCGCACAAGGCACTCACTCTTCTCACATATCTCTCCCTGCTCTCTCTGTACAGTAATAAATCTATTAACCACTGAACCACCATACATTTTGTGTATACGGACAAACCAAGTCCAAGAGTCTAAGGCGCCACCAACTGCCAATAAGTCGCCACACCTTCCGAATCCATGGGAATGGTTCGGAAGGATAGCAGCAGAATGGATTTGTGGAGGGATCGGTTCTGCAGGACCGCAGCAGAAAACCGGAAAGGCTGCAGTAGAATGCAGGAGAGAGTGTGCGTTATCAAACCCATCTTAGATACGGAGCTCAGTTTTGTTGCAGTCAACAAAAAGTTGGGGCTTTCAAATTCGAGATAAGCAATTGACTTCATTGGTATGTCTAGTTGTGAGACCACCGACCTCCACCCAGGTCATCATTTTTGTGTGTGGTACAACCATGTGGTGACCCCATGGGGCTATATCGGTTCTGTAGCACGTTTTGAAGCACTCAGGGAAGTTTCCGGAAGGACCGCAGCAGCTATTCGGAAGGACCGCAGGTCACTTGTCAGTTCTTCCGGTTTTCTGCTGTGGTCCTTCCGATAATTTGTCTGAGTATTACAGAGAAAGGCCTGGCAGTTTGGCAAGCAGATTTGTGCGGACACGAAATTACTTCGAATATTCGGAATTATCCGATTGTTCTAGACAAAGTCGAATCGATTTTCGAATAAATTCGAAAGTAAACTCATTTCGAATAATTTCGAAAATAGACTTTTTTGAATAGTCGAATATCGAATTAATCGAATTCGAATGTTTATTCGAATTTTTATTCGAATACGTTATTCGGTCAGAAGTATGCAAGCCAGGTGTAGTCTCGGGTTGTCCGCCTCTGGTGATTTCGATCAGGACCGAATCGCATCCAAAAACCTGTGCTATTTAAAAGTGGGCACTTATACCTACGTAGTTTGCAACAAGGTGTAAATCCATTTTTCGACTGCTTACAGAAGGTTGATGCATGGATAGCCTGCGATCCGAAAGGAAATGATCGGTACCGAATGATTCAGAACAGCGATTGGGAATAAAGGTATTCGAACCAACTGACAAGGGAAGGATACCAGATGTCCGTGGCATTTCGAAATGAGATATGCATAGCCATGTGAAGTTGGGAATGCTCATCTGTAATACGTTCTCCATTTGTGCTCAGTGCCATTGCAGGAAAAGTTATGACCTTGCATGTGCAGTGCATACGTACATGGACTTTCTACAACCATCTACCGTAACCACACGAAAACAGCATTGCCATGCAAAATGAATACAGAATCTGTGATCAGCAGTCCAAATAACCCCATATGCAAAATTCCACCGAAGAAATACCCGTTTACGCCGGTTTGCCAAAGATGGAAGTACTCGTACCAGTCGTATCAAGGGAGATATTCATATGTGGGCATAGGCAAGTTTAAGCACCTCGCAGAATCCTTCCAAATTTTGCAGAGAAGGGTTATTTCAGGCACAGACCACAAATGTCAGCATAACTTTGAGTGGCACTACCATTTGGATGCCGAAGTGGACAACTTATTTCGGTCCGTCACAGTGCTTTTACCGTAACCCTAGAAAAATGAGGTTGCGGTTCAAAGTGGGTACGAGATTCGTGTTCAGCACCTCAGATAACCCTACTATGGGGAGTTTCAGCGATAAAAAATCTTTAAAAATTTTGGCCACGTAAGCACCATACACCTACCATTACCAGTCGCACTGCTAACAAAGACGAGGTAATGAGAATCCTTCAAAAAGCTCCCGCACTTCCAGATCATGGCATTGCAAGTGAAAAACGTTATAAAATAGCATAGAATAGATTCTCAATGGAAAACTGCACGTGGAGAGGAAATGCAAAAAGCTGAACCGCTGCAGGGATTGAACCCAGGACTCCTTTCTTGAAGAGCGAGACACTTCCCACTACACCACCACTCACCTGATCTACGCGATCAATGAGACCTCCATGAAGGATCCGACTTAGGCAAATCGGGAGTAGATGAACATATTCTCTCACGAAATTTTGCATATAGGGTCATTTAGACTGCTGATAATAAATTCTGCATCCATTTTGCACGGCAACTTTATTTTCTTACGGTTTCGGTAGATGAAAGTAGAAATTGCACATATATACTGCACATACAACGTCATAACTGTTTCTGCAGCAGCAGAGAGCGCCGACAAAGAACATAACGGCGATCAGCATGGTCAGCTATACACCAAGAGGCATACCCCATTTTAAGATCCCACGGACATCTGGTATCCATCCCTCGTGAGAAAAATATTCCGTGGATAAGAAGACCATTCCAGCTAATGCCATCAGGATTTGAAACTGGGGACTGGTTGGGATGGCTAAACAAGATACTGAGAATATCGAACAACACGTGTTTGCCCATGCAGTAGTTCTAGCTCTCATTGATGTAGCGGGTAGTAACCGTAAATCACTGTATGTCTTCAAGTATCTGCTTGACCACATGCATACATGAATAGGCACCACTCTCTTTAACAAATATCTCGCAAGCCAAATCGAAATCTAGTGCTAACATTTCTCAATCGCGCACCATCAATTCTGTTTACTAGGCGAGGTTATGGCAGTGCTGACCAATCGCCCGTTGTAAACAAGTTCTGCCATGTTTGCCAGAGTATTTCATAACACTTTATGTACAGTCGTTCCAAAAAATACTCGCCTCCGGCATCCACCGCCCGTCTGCTGGGCCGCGCCACGGCTCCTATGCATTATAATACGTGCTGCAACGTGGCTCAGTCGACGCGCAGTTTAACGTGATCATAATGCATAGGAGGCCGGCGCGGCGCAGCAGACGGGTGGTGGATGCCGGAGGCGAGAATTTTTGGAACGACTGTATCTCATTAGGACTGTGGCATACTCCACAGCGACACCGTCGCTGTGAAGAAAATGAGTGAAAATGATGATAACAAAGTGTTACACGTTCTCATGTCTTATCACACTGTTTGCGTTGGATAGCATCTTGGTGTAGGATCAGTTGCACGAGAACTTCTGATGGTGAACGGTCGCAGCGACAGCGTCGCTGTGAAGCATGCCATATCCTTAAAGGCTCATTTTCTGACAACTTCCAAGGGGTGGGGAGAGAGCAATGTGGAAGCCACAAGTTGATGAGGGTGAGCACGGAATAAGTTTTTTTTTAAATCATATTAGCATATCGTATCAACGCTATAATTACAAAGGCTTCCCTTCATTTTTTTTCAAAACACATGCGCGTGTCGGTTAGGTCCAACACGGTCAACTCACTGGTGGAACTGGAGGTAAAGTCTGGTAGTTCAAGGAGTGCATCTGCGACATTGACGCTGATGGGGCGTGATTGGCCAGACGATCGGCTTATTCCGCTCCAGCGCGAGGTCTTCTACGCAGAAAAATCAATACGAAGCCATCATTGAGAAACCAAAGTTTTACGAACTCCTTTCGAACATGCAATTAAGAGAAATCACTTTGAATATCAGTTGAAAGGGACAAATTCAGAATTTATCAGCAAAAACACGGGGTTGTGCTCTCAACATTTCGTAGGATGGTTTTTGCACCACAGGATCTCACCAGGTGATTCTTCGTTTTCAACAGAATCTGAAAAAAAACACACCTAAATACTTAAATACACAACAGAATAAACGGAACTTCAGCGAGAGAATTCTGAAGCCCGAAGGGGAGTGATTCAGGACATAGCACAGGGAAAGAATTGAATGCTACTGAGAGCTCACTAGACAAAACTTTCCAAAACCCTCATCTTTGTTCTGGTGTCGCGGATGTCGTTTGTATAACCAGAACAGATTGAAGTGATTGATGCAAGATCATGACTTATAATAACTATTCTATAGGCTTATTCTGTGTGTATGTGTGTATGTGTGTGTGTGTGTGTGTCTGTGTGTCACGAGACTCGTTCATCCTCTTTCAAAGGATCAGTAGGGCAGCTATCATACTCTAGTCATACCTCCAGTAGTTTGCTGTTCCTCTGCGGGTCCCCTGCTATGGTGACTAAGTGTGCGCCGGCACTCGAAGGAGGAGGGAGGAGAGGACAGGTCCACCACTGTGGTAAGGGTGTGCCAGCGTTTAGAGGTGTAAAATCGCATTGAAAAATGAAGAAACACTCGGAGACGGGTTCAGTCCTAAAAAAGGGGCGCCGTTATCCACCGCAGCTTTCTCTCCTACATGTATTACTTCCTCCTCTACACTTGCTTGCTCATTAATACACCGCTAGACCATTATCACCTAAATCACCACAACAGCCATCTGAACGTAAATCATTCCAAGTGACCGTTTGCACTGAACCGGTTGCATGGAAATATTCATTGCCCTTAGGGCCAACCAAAGAGCATCACTCAGCGGAGATGAGAGAAGACCACAGCGGGCGGATTTGAGGAATTTTCGGGAGTTTTGACACTATACATGGGAGGATATCAGTATCCCCCGAAAGATTTTCAGGATTTTGTTTGCATTCGCTGTGAGGCATGCGAGCGAAGAGAGCATCAGTAGTAGTCTGGAACTTCGGCATTAGCCGGACGTCCAGACTGGTGTGAGAATGAACGAATGAACTTATATCTTACCAGTCTGGCCGTCCGGCTGACGCCGGACGGCCAGACTTTTCCTTATGCTTGCTTCGCTCGCGTGACTTCAACCCGCATCCATCCTAGTAGACTTATGGTCATGCCAATTTTTGCTCCGTTTCCATTAAATGTCCTCCCCCATGAAAAGTGGACTGATCAAAAAGAACTATTCGCCTCTCTCAGAGAAATTTTATCGTTCTTTTGAGTCAAATAGCTAATTGTAGCTATATTTAACCGGTCACACCTGGAATTAACACGGGAAATGGTTTATCATTCCTTGTTTGTTGTGAGTGATCCGTTGATAATAATAATCAAACATATAAAAGAGGACGGTGCGGTGTGCTCAGACGCAAATGAGGGTAGAACACGCAGGAAAGGACGTGATGTGGGCAGAATGAAATGGGTGGTATATTAGTCACTGCTGAGGGCTGGAATTTGGTTCTTTCTCATCATATCCAGAGGGCATTTGGGACAAAGATAGACTTGATTAGGAGCATTTTCTCGCTAATTTGAACCGGCGCACCTCTTCTCCATCTGTCCACCCGCTAGAAAATGTTTACCACTTTTAAGCAGCGACACATGCTTACCCACCGTTGGACCCGTCTCCAGGGGTTTCCCCACTTTGGGCCCGGCGTACGCTTGTCACAGCGGCGGACCCGTCTCCCCCCACTTTGGGAGCCGACGTACGCTTATCACAGCGACATGCCCGACTCCCCCCACTTTGGGCGCCGACGTACGCTTATCACAGCGACATGCCCGACTCCCCCCACTTTGGGCGCCGGTGTACGCTTATCACAGCGACGGATCCGTCTCGTTGCGCCTACCCACTCTTGGATGCCGGCACCCCTATTGCCTGCACCTCTTGCTTGTTCTCTTCCCGACTGCTTAACTCGACTGCACCATACCATACCCGTTCTGATATTATCGGTATCAGAAGAGTACGGTATGCAATCACTACCACTGACCAATCAGGGAATTTCGTAACGCTCTGACACACATATACACTCACAGACACACATACAGACTAAGCGCGTTGTTATATTATATAATACTTCAATTTTGCTAAATGGTTATTACAAGCTCAAAATTTCCCGTCGATGATTTCCCACCGCACTGACATAAACCGCGTTCACCCAAGGTGGCGCAGCTGGATGTCCAAGTGGATAGTGACACAGACTCGTAGGTGGCGGCTCGAGGGTTTGAAACTCGTCCTTATGTTTTGTTTTGCAAACTTCCATCTCTAACCTTTAACGGAATTCGGAGCTGTTCAGGAGGTAAATAATTAGGTAAATAATCACATATGTAAGCTATAGGAAAATTTTCTCTACATGAAGCCTACTACGCCGCCTGACAAAGGCTCCATGCATTCTCGGAATTACTCATTCTTCTGGCTCGAACAAGAATAGGTCTTATCTGATAGAAAAACCTTTCACTAACCGCAGCCATGTGCACTGACAATGAAGAGCGAGCGTTCGAAGATGAGCTGCGAGTTTCAATGTTCTTAGAGTCTACGTCCCAGTCGACGTCCATGTTCTCGTCATTGTCCTCTTCATCGTCCTCTATCATCAAGTCACAGTAAGTCGCATCGAGTAGATCTCTCTCAAAGGCCTCCGCCATTTTGGCGAGGTGCGTTGGTGACATCACCCTGACCAAATTTGGCCAGCGAAAAAGCAGCCACGCGTGAGCAGTCGAACATTTCAAGCGGTTGAAGAATGAGAAAGTGATCGATTAGACTATATCATCTGTGTGTCAGAATATTTTGTCTTACCAGCGACATCACATTAATACCCAGTAGAAAGGAATTATCTAATATTTCCAAAGAAGCGTTCATAGTTATTGCATTGCTCACTTACCTCCAGAACGGCTCCGAACTCCGTTGAACGTTAGAAATGGAAGTTTGCAAAACAAAACATAAAGACGGGATTCAAACCCGCTAGCCTCTACCTACGAGTTTGCTTCACTATCCACTCGGCCACCTACCTGCACCGCCGTGAGTGAAAGCAGTGTATGTCAGTGCGGTAGGAAATCATTGACGTGGAATTTTGAGCTTGTATTAACCATTTAGCAGAATTCAAGTATACTCCGTAACATCGTTCGGGACAAGCCTTCCTACCATACATGTCTCGTTTCAAAATCGCAGCTTAAATTCGTGCACTTTCCTTGTTAGCACTACTGTGGGAGGCGATGGAGGGCGAAAGATTCACAGCAGGTTTTTGAAATTTTATAGGTCAGCGAGGAGCTAAAATTGAGCAGCCTCGTTATGGTGGCCATGGTGAAATTAGGTATTGGCGCGCTGCCGCAGGAGTTCATTATAAAGAATGGAGGCAAACTTTTCGACGCAGGCCGAGAGAATACTCTTAAGGTTTTTCTCTTCAGGAAGCCCATTCGAATTTAGTAAACTCACTAGCTACGTAAATCTAGGAACTTGAAATCCACGACGGGGATGTCCTAACTCTCGTAGAAATAAAAGACATACATAATACTCTGACATTGAAATACTCGCATGAAGACGTTCCTTCGTCTGAAAGCAATACTCTGCTTCGAGGTGAGGCTCTGCAGTAATTATACTATAGAGTAAAGGACATACTTTTCTATTATCTCCAGGTTCAGATCCGCTCATCAGAAGCGTCCTCATACCAGAATACAAAAAGATTACGCCAAGCGAAGTCAAACCGACGTGTTATGATAAAACGGTGCGCTAGTCTACCAGTTTTGTCTTGAGATATCAAAATTTCTAGTTTGCACATAGGCAAAGTTCCACCATATAACTTTTTCCCCCATTTCCATAGCAGGTTTGTGAATTCATAGATTCAGTACAACAGTAGCAGCGCATGATACTTCTCCTACACTACACCAATACTTTATTAGCTCATTGCAGTTGAGCTATGTCTTTTCATATACAGTGCCTGCGAAAATTCTATTGCCTTTTCAATTTTCCTCCACAAATTCTGCTAGCGTGAAGCTTAGAAGCTTAAAATTTTCCGGGAGTCCTGAAAGCTCAAAGATGATGGGAACTTAGTGAAAAGCCATTCAGCGTGGATTTTTTTAGGGAAAAGAATTTTTCATTGAACGTCGAAATACGTGATTTGGGCTGTCCGCTAACGGCTACGGAATGGCTTTCGTAGGGGAAATCTGACCACAAAAAAAACTGTTCTCTAGTAGACTGGACTCATACGTAGTAGAATTTGTGTGTTTACAGCTAAATGATTGTGACATGCCAGCCCTACTTGAGGTCAATCCAGCAGCAACCTTCTGT
>JARK01001388.1:505732-592806 GCA_000688135.1 Ancylostoma ceylanicum | reverse complement strand
TCGTCTTCTTCACTACGTCCTCGATGCTCTTGTAGGCTCCCCAAGCCGCTCGCTTCCTCCTGCCCAGCTCTGGAGCGATTTCTACATACAATTTCTTAGTTCACATAAGTTTAGTTTCATTTTTCAAGCACTTATTGCGGGTATGCAAGCGCTTCTTTACCCCAAATTTGGTGTCAATCCGTGAAGTCTTGGGTTGGCTATTGGCCTTGCAGCTCAACATCATGCACTAAACAACAAGCGCGCCTCTCCCACTGCTCCTTCATGATCCTGCTCCTGCAGCGTTTCCGCCCCGCACCCCATACGAAGCCCTTTTTGTTTTTTGCTCCTCTTACGAAGCCCAGCTTGTTCGACGACAAGCCGCGCTGGGGCCTGCGCTCACTGTGCTTGTGTTCCGTAATATGTATGTAGGATTTATATCTAATCGTTTTCTGCGGTGCAACGTGTCCGTCTAGCAGATCAGTCGAGCCCCTAGAGACCTACTAATTGTAGGGAAGACAATGGTAAAAAAGGTGATTTTCCAGACCGAAGTCACATACGAAATGCTGAACGAGCTGAAGTACACGGAACAGTGCATCGCTGAGACACTTCGAATGTATCCACCCGTCGTAAGGTAACCTCTTTCTTGACTGAGGTTTCACTGGAGACTTACTCGAGTCTCTTCCATTACATCCTTTACCACTTTAAATATCACCGGCTTTTCCAGAACAAATCGCCTTTGCACAAGTGATGTTACAATTAACGGGATAGAAATGAGAACGGGATGCATTTTTACGCTTCCAGTGAGAGCGATTCATTATAGTGAAGAGTTCTATCCTTCGCCAGAAGTGTTCGATCCTGAAAGGTGGGAAAATTGATCTTTTTGATCCTGAGTTCGGATACACAGAAAGTTGTGACTAAATCACAATAACAGGTGGACGACGGAGGCTCGCTCTTCCCGGGATCCATTAACGTACGTCCCTTTCGGCTACGGACCACGGAATTGCATAGGAATGCGTGTAGCGCAGATGCAGATGAAGGTAGCGCTTGCGCACATTCTGAGAAGATACGAACTACGACCCGGAGAAGTGCTGGTAAGAAAACTACAAGTGTATAGAGCATTTCTGTGGACGTTCTGGAAATATGGTTGAGCTTACAGGATCTGCCACTACGAATCAACACAGTGGGAAGCATGAGGACAGTGGACGAACTTAGCGTGATCCTCACGAGAACGTGAACTCTTAGCGAAAGTCTGAACGTTTTAGCGTCTACGCATGATGATAAAAAGCTTTCAAACCGTTCGTTGCAAACAATAGATCAGGGAGACATTAGATCTGGTTTCCATTTATTCTAGGGAATCAAACTTCAAAAATTAATTCACTCCTGAAAGCGCACTTCCTAAGGATAATCTTACTCATTGAAAGAGTTCCTCACCCACCTCCTAACAAAATGGGAACTGATCATGTGGCGTCAGCGATGGATTACAGGATGCGGAAACCTGTAATTCCGCCTTGGTTTCTCCATCTAGCTCGAGACTGCATGGTTTTCGCACTATGTACTCTTTTGCTTGCAACATATGAAAGCAGTTCCGATCCTGTTAGGAAGTGAATGAGGAACTCTTTCGATCAGTTAAAGTCCTAAGAAAGTGTGCTGCCGGAAGTGAATTAATCGAAAGGAGCCTATGTCCTGCCCCCAACTCCGTCCACTAGCTCCTCCAGAACTGGGTATCGAAAACAGGGTCATTGGTGGTTTTGAGCGGAATCTCTTATACCATTCTGATCAGAAGCCAATGTAGATCCATCTAATGCGAGAATCTCGAAAACGATTCTGAGGTGGGACTGTACCTGTAGAATACATAGAATATACATATGCATTAGCAAAGTACTGTTGAAGCTGGAAGGACCTTTTAACAATATATTTCCAGAGCGGAATGCTGTTGACAGCACGTGTTGAAATTCTCAACGTCAAGTTAAATGTTGCCCTTACAGAAATTCTCACTCTTGTGATGAGCCGTTTACAGTGTATCAGGCTGCTAGTCAATCACAATGACAACTTGAACACAGCCACACGTAGCCTATCTGCGAACATACTGTCGTGGACACGGATGTAGGCGAGGACTTTAGGGCTTCGCAGCGTCAGCTAACGCACATTTGGCGCGTGGCCTAGCGCAATGGATGCAATGCTGTGTATGGAATGCGTACCACCCTCAGGGCGCGTGCACACCCTACAGCAGAATACTCACCAACGCTTTCGATGCATCCATCTTTCTTGAGTGTTCCACGCTGTTTCATCACTGCCTATGGATTCACGGTCCCTAATAACTCTGAAATTCAGCGAAATCTCCCACATCCAGAATTTCCGTGCGTACGGCAGTTTGAAGGCAAAGACCGGTCGAAATGTTGCCCACCGTGATCTGTTATTTGAAGGCCAAATCATACATGTAGCATGTATTTCCACTTCGAGAGATCGACACTGCCACGAGCATTCTTTCTCACCTCTCATCGTTAATTTGTTCATTTGCTATCCTAATGATTTTGTAGCTTCCTTGGGAACTACTGATGGAAGGGTCAAAGACCCGGAGGCACCAAGGGAGTCACACAACCGGTCTAGTTCTTAGCCCCGAAACCGGAAGTCTGGTGAAAACTTTCTTAAACTCTTCGCTATGAATTGAATCTATGTTATCACTCCTATACTCTCTATGCAAAGTATTGTGGAAACTTGTAGGAACTAATCTAACAAGTCAATAAAGGTTTCATTATGCAGAGCGGGTACAAAAGTTCCAGAAAGCATGAGTTATATCCGTTAAGAAGCATTACCTTAGTTGCTTAATGCAGAAGGATGAGAATATTGAAAGAAAAGAGATATAATATTGAAGTTACAACTTCGGTGCCTTGTTAGCAGGGACTTCGTTCATGTCGCCTTTGCGCCTGTTCGATTTCCGTTTCTCAGGGTTAGTCGCGACAAGGGCATGGTCATGGGTTTTTTATAGTATTTCATCGACGGTTAGGCCAAACGGATCGAAACCTCCTCAATTGTGTAGTACTAAAAACATACCTTAGTATAATACTTTGCACAGGAACTAAAAATCGTACTCACAGTTTTATCGACACGGATCCTAAGGGTAGTCTTATCAACCAGAACGAATAGAACATCATAAGTGAGATCTTCTAACTTCTTAGCACGCATCTTGGCAATCAACAAACGTTCCAACTCCTCTGCCATGTCGAAGTCAGCACGTTCGGCAGAAGTTAACACTCAGCCAAAAGATATCCACTGACCTATAAAACAAAGAATCCTAACAGATATAACTGCGAAAAATAGCAGTAATGATGGCTAGTAACGTGATGGATGCAATTACATCACAAAGTGATGACACAATTAAAATCACGGCTATTAAGTAGATTTGAAATTACAGTAGGCTCTAAAGAAAAAACAGTCTAAGATGTAACAAAAAAATTAAATAAATTATCAGGGGAAATTGATAGTATATAGCGTGTTCATAAAGATGCAGTATATAGCAAACCTACAAGAAGCTAGGAAAAACCCAAAACCACTAGGGGCCTTGGAGAAGAACACAGGTCACAAAGACTGTCAGTTAGAACCTACCGTCGTCATGAGCATTGCTGTTAGGAGGGTGATATACATATCGTGCAGAATTGAAGAGAACTGAAAACGCTGGAACAACGTGTGTCTAGTAGGAAAACTCATGCTGAATCTTGATTCGTAATCACATATGTGTAAAACAACAGATTCAGTAAAACAACTCACCTTTATTACGCACTCAATGCGCAATCAGCACGGAAACATCGCACGCTGCATAAATCGACAACAAACACAATAACAAAGGATGACAGGCAAACTATCCAAAATAGCTCTTTGTGGCAACTATGACAGCCAATTTATTCAGAATAGCACTAAAAAACGTCTGTTTAATAGAGAAACTGATGCTAAATCTTAATTCGTGATCGGATATGAAGTACAGCCTTGGTAAGACAACTCACCTCTATTACGCGCTCAATGCGCAATCAGCACACAAGAATCGCACGCTGAATGGCTCCTTAGCAAACAGAATCACATACAACGACAGTAAAACTATTCAAAATAGCACTTCTTGGAGCTAAAACAACTGCTCTTAGTTGGCTGGGCATCGAACTAGCGGTAAAACTTCGTGCGAAGATAATGAACGCTAAACACGATGAAAGTCATGGCTGCCGCGCTTCAATGCGACGCCGCGACGCGGCCGCCCCAACAGAATCTGTCCACCAACTGTGATATAATACAAAGGCTCATCGGCATGTGGAGGTCGTGGATGTTCTTCAATTCCTCAGACATTCGCGGGATTGGAGCGGCAGCCGAACCAGACTACGTTTTCAACCCCAGCCTAAGCTGACGAATTGCTGCGCTTGCAGCAATTCGTATGTTCGGGCTGCACAGGAGCTACTGAGGGGCGCGCAATGCAGCTATACTTGCGTTTAGTGCGCTCGAGTGAATGCGTCCTGCTGATTGGTCAGCGGCGTTGTGAGGCGGGGCGTGGGCGAAGCCCTAGTTTCGCCCTGTATTGACGACATCGCAATCGATCAATTGTATTGACCGGCTATTGCGTCACCATTCGTATATTCTGTTCCAATCGTGACGATAGTTGAGTACCCATGCGGATAAGAGAAACCACTCTCTCCCTGACTGACATTGAAATCCACCGTACGCGCGGGAGGAGGGAACCCGGCTGTATATTGAGGGAACCCGGCTGTATATTCCTCCTAGCTCGGAGACAGTGGCTTTTTCCAGTAGTTTTCTACATTGTACAACAATATTTTAGTACCGTTCATCAGTAGTCTACCTCTGTAGCATGTTATTACTGGAGATTTGTTCTGAGTCGTTTTGTTCCCAAATGTTTTCACTCGTGTGGTTGGTTCGTGCTCTACCAGTCTAGTTTTTTCCTTATTCTGTTTTTTTTTTGTTCCGACACCTTTGCAACTATTTTAAACACGTTGTTTTCTCTCTTACGCTTCTGTCCTTCTTCACTCAGTGTCAGTCAGTGTTGGTTATAGGGAATATTTCCGAACAACGGCGTTGACGCTGCTTGAGCTTGATGCTGCTACAAGCACAATGAATGTGTAGAACAATTCATGAGCTTGAATAATGTGGATACAGTTTCCATGTGGATACAGTTTGACTGAAGCATCCGCAATGATTCTCACTTGGTTTATAGGGCATAAGCTATCATTTTTGGCATGTTTTTTTTTTGACATGAATCTAGTTAAGGCTGCCGGTGTACTCCTTGAGAAGTATAGCACCTCGTATGGGCGACTTCATTTCTGATACCTATTGACTGTGGGCGGGTCGAAATCGGCGACTGACCGTCCGCAATCGATACGATTTAAAGATGAAGTCGCCAAGGCGACGGCGATGCTAGGTGTTATACTCCTCGAGGAGTATACCCGCAGCCTAAAGCCAGTAGTGAAACTACAGCAATAAGAAAAAAACCGAAATGGATCAATGTTCGTCATGCATGAGAGATTTTCTACATACACTCATCATCCTTCCAATATCATCACCTGCAAAGCACGTCAACGTCATTCAGCAATGTTTGCACACCCAAAATTAACAAACTCGTCAGTTAAGAGAAAGAAGTGCAAAGTGTTCGAAATAGTAGTTGCAGAGAAAAAAAGTTGCAAATAGAGTTCACGAGTCTCCAGATGAAGCGATGGGGGGGGGGTGGGATAAGTGTTAGGTGGAAGTAAGTTGCTGATAAAATTTACGAGTGTTCTAGTGAAACAGTGGTGGTGGGGGGTGGGTGGGTGCTCGGATAGAGATAATCTTCACGAATCACGAAAAATTCAGTCATATTTTTCAATAGGTGGGTTGGAGCAGGCTGAAGCATTCACCAAATTGGTAAGAAATTATGAGAATTACCGTAATCAAACGAGAAACTGCAGACAAGGCAGGTACAGAGCAGGCCAAAGGGGGCTTCATCCCATTGACGCAGGTTGAAAGCGCGACAAACGCAGGCAAACGGGACTGGCGGTAGCAGCAGCGCGGGCGCAAAATGCAGCAGCTAGGGCACTCAGTGGCATGCTCGGGCGAGGACTCCGCCCATTTCGGGGATTGAAGCGCAGGTGTCATGCCGCTCGATCTGCGCTCCGCTTCGGCTCTCATCCCGCGAATGTCTGAGTCGACACGGTAGACAACCCAGGTGCGTCCATTGGATATTTTATTGCGTCCCTTAGCTTCTTGGCCAAGTTCTGATGTGGCCTTCATAATGAACCAAGACTATTTTCCAGAGTCGACATAACGATATGTGGTGAGTAACTCTGATTCGTGATTCTAATGCAACGATGTTTTGATAATACAAAAGGAAAACGATGTCGATTTTGTTCGCTGCCATTAGAACTTCAGTGTTCGTTATTCCGAACATTTCGCCAACTGCAACCCGATCACGATCGAAAAACGAGATCACGCAGCTCTGCATTGACTTGCCTCGCTATATACAGTGGCATACCGAAATCGCGGAGCTGGCAAAGAGTAAGAAAGTAGAACATCCTGCTCTCCTCAGAACTCTAAAGTACTCTGTTGTAAAGTACTCTGGACTGGCGTGAAGATATGCGTGCTCAAATCTCATGCAAATTTGACTAGGTGCAGAGATACATGCAACAGAAATTATTGTGAAAAAATGAAACTACAATGATGATTTAATGAAAAGGGAACAAAATAGGGTCTAAAAACTCACATAGCCGCTTGATCGATGGTTTGTGGCTACTTCACAGAATAGTAGAATAACAGGACGATAGGACAAGTGGTCGGTTATATAGCGGAACAGAGAACAAAATAGAATAAATGGGAAACCTCTTGGTTAGTGATTTGGAAATGGCGGGAGCGGGGGTTCCGCGCCTTTCGTACATCCGCGCAGGACCCACTCTCGCGTCCCCACCGTCCTCCTTTAATTGACTAATGCCTGCTGGTTTTCGCCAGCATACTCCGGGGAAGCGAGCGTGCGGTCCGGATCTTCTGCATTAACTCCTCTCGCTCTTCGGGGAGTGGTGGTTGGTGGAGTCGCAATACATGCAGGCTTCCTGTCGCTTCGGCCACGTCTCTTCCTTACGAAATCTTCGTAGGCACTTCCTACAGAGTTTCTTTTTTCGCACCAGCCACAGTCTGTTCGACACCGCTGGCTCCGCAGGACATTCGTCCGGATTGTGGTTATCCTTCCCTCCGCAGAACTGACACAACTGCGGGTTGTCGCGTTCATCAAGAACCCGTTCATCCCAATGGCCGGTCCAACGTTGTGGGCTTACCTTCTTGCCATCGGGCTTTTCCATAGTGAAACGTGTCTCTCTGTCCAATACGAGTCTCCGGAGGGTGACTGGAATAGCTTCCTTTTGGCTGCCGTCCTGTTTCTGAATTCGTCGGCGATCCAGATGCTTTCCCTTTCCGGTCGTTCTTCGCCCTGTGGTCCTTGGACGCTTCGGCGAGATGTTGTCGGCTCCATAACCGACTCTGGTTTTTCGCTGTCATTGATCTCAACAAGATCTTCTTCATTCGGAATGAATAACGCGTCTTCATCTCGGATTGGTGCCTGTTTTACCTCCGCGACTTCACTGAGAATCCTGAATTGAGAAATGATGATCACGTCTAGTTTCATTTCGATCTCTACTCGTTTCTGCCTCATGTCGACGATCTCCTTTTTCAACTCTTTTGCCGCGGTCTTCATCTGTTTGAACAGGTGCCTTACTAGCGGGAACTATGGGGGTGAATGTCCTCGGGCCACAAATAGGGCCTTCCACTAGAACCTGGAGATGAGCGATCATGCGCATTTGCTGCACCTAGTTCTCGACTATGGCTTTTAGTAACTGCGTTACTTCTATTGTGCCTTCATTACCTTCACTGTGTCCTTCGGTTTCGACCGCGTGTCGGCGGGATTCCTGAGAAGCTTCTGACTGATCCGACTCGATCTTGTTATCGTTCTCATTTATCCTGAAAGAGAGATTTGCAAGAGTTTTTATGTTTGGCGACCTGAAATGTTTGATTTCCTCGTGTCTTCCCCGTCGGTGTGAGTGTTGTGTGAGCTTCCGGAGTTTTCTCTGCTCGTGGATGTGTTTGAGTTCCCAAACCTTTCCTTGTCTCTGTAAGCAGTGTTTGAAATTTTGGACTTTGCTCTTTCTCTGTGAGGAGTCTCGCCCGGGGCAAACTTTCTTTGCTGTATGTGCTCTGGGGATGCAGTTGACGTGGTGAAGATCGTGTTCTTTGGGGTTTTATGTATATTTTTGTGCCCTTTTTGGGCGGAGGCAGTGGTCAGCTTCAAGGTTTCCTTGGGGTTCTGGGATGTTGTGGTGTTTTCCTTGGACTTCTGGGGGGGGGGGGGTTGTGAGATTGTTTTCGCAAAAATTCTTTTCCCGCTGCAACTCGTGTGCTCCCTTTTGTAGCTCCAGTGGTATGAGAGGATTATGTGGCCTTCCCATTTGTGATCCGTTGGGGCCTAGTAATTTAACTTCCCGTACTCCTCCTTCCGCGGACCTGACGATTTTGGTTGCACGTCGCCGATTTTCCACGCATCTCTGGGTAGGATCGCCTCGTTTATGAGAACGTCTCCCTCCTTGGGAAATTTAGTCGACATTCTGTCGCCGTTCTGTGTGTTGATCTTATGGTCTTCCCTTAGTGCCGTAAAGTAATTTGTTTGCCACGCCTTCCAGAACGTTTCTGTGAGTTTCAAGGACTCTTTGAGCGCGGATTCTCTTTGCGTTCATGTTTTAAGTCTAGCCGCCTCGTCCAATGGCAAGTAGTTTTCGTCCTGATCATCCAGGTTGGTTGGATCCATACGTACGATAGGGGTGAGACAGGGGTCCAAAAAGTGAAGGTTGACCGGGCTGAAAAATGAAGGTTGTTCCGCAACCATAGCTTCGATGGTGCTGAGGAAGGGCTCACAAAAATGAACGATGACATTCGAAACAAACGTTAGCACTGGAAATTTTAACAGTAGGAGTGTCATTGATATAATTTCACAACTGTCTGATTGATTATGCATGGGAAACACACTGGAGAAGTAGTCAGCTAGAGCGGTGGCTTTCTGGTCAACTAGAATAGGTAGGCGAGTATTTGGTTTCAATTTCTTGTTCACATGGTGGAATAGTAACTTAGAAGATAGTTTAGACGCTAGCCGGCGTTCATGATTTGCAAGAAATTTTCTCAGATGGAAATTGATATCACAGTCAACTTTCTTATACATGGGATCAGACAATGGATTAACCAAGTCGAAGAAAAGGCGCTGTTTCTGTGCAAGCAAGTTTTGAATATGCCATGGGTATCTGACACCTTCTTGAAGCGAAAGTTTGAATGGCACACATTTGGAAAGAGCTTTATATACGATTGTACAAAACCCGCGAAATACATCATCAACTGTTGTATATTTATCGAAAGTATTAGGTTGGTGCAAAAATAATGCGCGTTTTTAATAATAATCGTTAATAGTTAACCAGTCAATTTCAAAAAAAGTATTTGTTAAGGGATGCAAAGTCTACTGGCGAGAAATCAGGAATAGGCAGGAACGAACGTTGTGATCTTTCATGAACTACATCAANCCACGATGGGCCCGCGTCTGCGGTGCGGTCGCCCGCGTTCCTCCACGGTGGCCTTGCAGTAGCGGCGCGGTCCTCCATGAACACCCCAGGATACAGTTCCAGCAACAGAATATGGGTCCGCCGTGGCCCAATAGTGTGGGAAATGACAGAATACGGATCCAACGATGAAGGATGCACCCCCTTGGCCCAGCAGTGGTGAAAACGTCAGGATACGAGTTCGCCTCGGCCAAGCAGTGGTGAAAACGACAGGATGCGGGTCTCCTATGGAGGATGGGCCCGCCGTGGCGCAGTAGTATGCGAAGCAACGGAATACGAGTATCCGATGGAGAATGGGTCCGTCTTAGCCAAGCAGTGTTGGAAGCTTCAGGATACGAGTCCATCTTGACCAAGCTGTGATAAAAACGAGAGGATATGGGAATCCGATGGAGGATGGATCCGCCGTGGCCCATAGTGTGGGAAACGTTAGGGTACCGGTCCGCCTTGTTGTGGTGGAAACACCAGGATACGGGACCGTGTCAGCCAAGAAGTGGTGAAAACGACAGTATACGAGACTCCGATGGAGGATGGGTCCGCTGTGGCCCAGTAGTGTGGAAAGCGACAGAATACTGCTTCACCTTGGCCAAGCAGTGGTGCAAACGACGGAAAACGTGTCCGCCGATGAAGGAGTGAGGAAAGCGCCAGAACACGAGCCTGCCAATGGAGGATGGGCCCAACATGCTCTAACAGTGAGGAAGGGGTTACAAGCATCATGGTCCAACAGTGAGAAAAGGGGTTGTCTTGTGGGTAAAGGGTCATGCGGTGAATCCATCATTAGAGCAGGGGTGGAATTACTATCACATGACAGTGTTTGAAGAATTATTAGCCTTACGCAGCCAGCCCGTTGTTTTTTGAAAGTGGCTCCAGCGCTCATTTGTGCTGATTTTTACATGACCGTATTTTTGCTGCCAAGTATCGTCCACATTCTCGTCTATGTCTCAATCGACAACCTCTTCTTCCTCTGAGATTCCCAACCAAACCCTTATCAGCTCGAGTTTCCCTACAGCAATCTCAATTTGAATGATTCCATGTCATTATTCGCATTGTGCTGGTTACAGTAGATAGTTCACAGCTGCTTGAGTTCTTTGAGACTTCCTCACGCAGAGCTGGGAGTAACTGCCTGTGGCGGGTTCGTACGCATTTATAATATGTGCCGACAAGAAAAACGGGTGGAAATATTGATGCATCGGAAAATAACTTGTGTTTGATGGAAACTTGTCAAGCAAGGCTAGCACCTGAAGCAGACTGGAAGGCCAACTTTAGCAGGGCGGCAGAATTGGTAGAGAATCGTGAGGAGGATTTTGTATTTGAGCTAAGATAATGATTAGTTTTGCTCTTTTGTTAATTTTCTGAAGACTTTTTGAGTTAAAGCTTCTTCACGAACCTCAAGTGGCTGCTCCACCCCACTTTCTAGCGTCCCGAAGGAGCGCTAGTCTATATAAAGCGCAGACCCCCCCCGCGCCGCGCGAGGGATGACAGGTCACGCTGTAACTGATCGCCTCGCCCCACCTCCTTCGCCCGCCGCCACAGGCTTCATCGCCGAAAAAGGCGGGCAAATCACCCACCCAACGACACGCCCATGGTATATGTATGTGTACAACATGGAAATCTACAAACAGGACGTGTAATTGCGAGAAAAACAGGACATTTCGGGGTCTTGGAGGATGAAAGGAGAAACCATTGATGACACGTGTGTGATTTCGCTATCCAGGCCGTGGATCAACCAGAAAGTCAGGAGTTGAACGGAAATTTCTCTTTCACTGCTCTAATATTGTTTAGAAAAGAGCTCATTCTGTATTTTGCAGTCAGTTGAGGAAACAAATTGACCGGCTAACTGAACAATAAGTTGGGGAGAGATTAATGGTACAATTACGCAGTTTTTCTTTTCATACCACTACCAGTATTTGAACATGCGCAAAAATCGCAAAAGTTTGGAATTTTAGCGTTTGCAGTGCTGATGGCAGCTTGATCAAGTGAAGATCTGCTTAACAGCAGTACAAAGGGATACTATTTTCAACTTAAACATGGTAGAATTGATTTCTCAAGCGGTTGCTAACTAGGCAGCTTAGCAGAAAATCACTGTCATCCGCGAAGCGCGACGAAGCTGCGCTGCGGGATGTATCCATTTTTGGAGTTGAAACTGGCCCAAATGTAACGCGGCTCACGGGTCCAAGACAAAGCGCCGCGAAGCGGCGCTTTGGCTGGGTATGAAATATTCGATGTAACAGGGCAGTGGCAAGAGGTGCGCTGCACATTCTCACGGTTAAAGGCAGCACCCACGAAAGTCCTCACTTTCCAGGAGAGCCGTTCTCCATGTGGTCGGCTGTCAGACAATCACAATGGTAACTAGAACACAGAAAAAAGAAGCCTATCTGCGGAGATACTGCCGTGGACACGGATGCAAGCGTGGCCTTTTTGATGTCCGCCACGCCAGTTAACGCTATTGACTTAGCATGCTTCGAGTGGTCTAGCCCTATGTATCATGTTGTATATGGAATAGTGTACCATGTAGGGTATGGAGTGCGCACCATCCACAAGTATTCGTGACGCTACGCGCGTATACTTTCAGCGGAAAACTCGTCTGCGCTGTGGACGCATGGAAAACAGCACCCACATTTCCCGTCTTCCGGCGTGTATCACGCTGTTTCATCACTGCCTATAAATTCATCGTCCCTGGATACCTTGAAATTCAGCATAATCTCCAACATAAAATTTTCGTGAAGGCTGCCTTCAAGAGAAACCATGAGTGGATAAGTGGATGTCGGGCGTAGGTGAAAATCGAGGCGTCGACCGAGGGGGGAGGGGGGAGGGGGTGAGTTTGGCACCGGAAGTGGTGTAGTTTTAGATTTTGGATGCCTATTTCCAAGAAAGCCCAGATTTTCACAGCAGCAGCGTCATCCTCCTGAAAGTGGGTACAACGTGGTGACTTGAAAGAAAAACTTGTTGGNGCACCGGAAGTGGTGTAGTTTTAGATTTTGGATGCCTATTTCCAAGAAAGCCCAGATTTTCACAGCAGCAGCGTCATCCTCCTGGAAGTGGGTACAACGTGGTGACTTGAAAGAAAAACTTGTTGANAGGGCGGCAGAATTGGTAGAGAATCGTGAGGAGGATTTTGCATTTGAGCTAAGATAATGATTAGTTTTGCTCTTTTTTTAATTTCCTCAAGATTTTTTGAGTTAAAGCTTTTGCGTTGTCTCAAATATGTGCATTTGCCCTCCAGCAGATCAGCCATAATGAAAATCTTCCGCGTTGCCTGCTTCTGTGCTTTGAGCCAGGTTCATGGCTTGAAAAGGAAAAGGTTCTGCCTTTGAATAATATATATTTTTCTTTGAATTCTCATCAGAATTTGACTATTATAAGTTTCAATTGAAGACAGTAATGTTTGAAATTGTAAATCTTGCGTGAGACTGTTTTCAGGACACTTTTGTGGAAGTCGCAAGAATGAGGGACAACTCAGCAAAAGTGAGCCCTCAGCGATGTCTTCAAGCAATACCACATCAAACCCACGAACCACAGAGATTGGAAATATCACAAAAATCCGGGAATGCAACGAGATAACTGGAGTATCTGCAAAGATTCCGGACGTCTAGATTTAATGCTTGTCCGGATCCACGTCAGGTGGCTGTTTGACGTGAATGTTGGTGTTTTATTAAACTTTTTCTCGGCATTGACGCTTGGATCGCAAATTTGCAGCCGATTTAACAGTTGATTACAGCTGTCGAGGATCCTTCTCTTCACCTGGGCTTCGCTCAGGAGTGTGCGCTCAAGAAGAGAGAATTTGTTCTATATCGCTTCACAGGCATTTGAGAGTTAATTAAAAATTTAGAAGGAACGATGATGCTAAGTATGCTTCATCTACAGAACTCAATACCAATGTTTTGAATGAAATAGTTGCAGAACCTGGACAGCATCCATACCACAAACAGATTTCAGTTCTTGGGATGATAAGAGGCATAGTGTATGTTCAAATTCACAGACTCTAAACAATTCAAAATTTCCAATCGTTCATCTTTGCTAGTCTTGTTAGAGTAGTCATAGTCTCATGCACCTATGTACAAATCCTTCCTCATAATAAGACAAAACCTCAGCAGTTCTCAGATAATAAAGATGATTCATCGTCAAAGGATTAACCCTACATACTTGTTGTGAACCGATGGGTAAGTGGGCCCTATCGGTTAACCAGCCAATATGACACATATGGCACTAGAGTGAGAGCAAGCAAATGAACAAGATAGTAATTGAGAGAGCCATGAGTGAAGCTGCACTCCGGAATCAGGAGGTATTTATTAAGCGCAACGGCAAATGCTCATGTGACTTTATGACGAAAAGAATAAATAGGATAAATGCATAAGTTATTGGTTACGTCAACAAGTGGGTAATAAAAGGAAAAAAGCTGCGGTCACCCTTATGTATTAGCAAACCGATTAACGGGGCCATGAGACTTCGTCAAAGTCGAGCTCCGGTACAAAGACGCGAGCGCGGGGCGTCTACGGACACTTAGCACCCGAGCGCGCAGCGTCAGGCGATTTTGGCTTTTTGAACTTGATGAAAATGAGCCAAACATAGTTCAAAAGCTGCCGTGGCTTATTCTATTACCTTACAAATCATCTCAAGTCAAAGATGACTCGGTCCCGAGAAGAAACGACCGAGAACAGCGGCTTTTTATGCAGTGTCTTACCGAGCCCTGACCCGCGCAGGTGGTTAGTGTCCCCAAGGCACGGGCACGAAGCTGACTCTTTGAAAATCCAGGGAAATAAAATCCCACGATGTAGTGAGTTAGCAGCCACTTAGATCGTGACTACAACCGCGCAGCCTACCTCCAGTCTGTGAATGCACAAATACCGACGCTTTCCTGAACCACCTGTATGTAGCAAAAAGATACCAGAATGAAGGAACGGAAGCAATGGCACGGAAGATTAACGCAGGAGATTGAGAACGCTCGGATGCGAAAACGATAAACAACCGAATACGACAAGATTTGGTCAGAATCATATAACGGCTGCCTTCGCGGCGATGATGGGAACCGTGCCCTGACCCCAACGGTAACATGCACCATTGAGATTACCCAAGGTAAACGTGTTAAGGCCGGCGAAATTCAGCAAGCCAACAAACCAGGACGGGCGTCAACACGTTTACCCTGGGTAGTCTCAATGATGGGTTTAGGCCAAAATATATCGGAGCGACACTCATTGCGTTGGTGAGTGGAAGGCAGTGGGTAAAAATACTTCCATGAGAGCAGCATTTTTTCACGGAAGCAATCAGAACATCAGCAACAGGAAGCGGAAATGCGTTGAAACAGGTAAAGTGGCTGCCATTTTAGTGGGTATTTTTTTAATCTGTCACGAGATTTAGCACCATTTTGAACTTTGAATCAAATCCCGATGTAAACAACTCTAATATAATAGTATACCATGCTTGAAACACATCCGTGGACGGTGCACGAAAATCTATTTAACAGCTACCGAGTTACGGTACACTGACGTTTGTCACCTACAAGAATTACAGCTAGCAAGTTACCTCATACTGACGTTTGTCACCAACAAGAATTAATTCAGCAATTCATTTTTTAAAGGTTAAAGCCAAAACTTTTGAGCCATGCTCGGTGTTATCCTGTCTAGGCGAATAATTAGAAAGGTTTCACAATTATAGCTGACTTGGTCTTTGTCTAGTGGTCATTATCTTGGTTAAATGTTAGGACGTGAGAGGCAAACGTCACAAAATCATGCGTTCGATGAATAGGACAGCATTATTCAAAATGATTCTGCTAGACAGTTCAATTTCCTTGATCCTATTGCCTATTTTTGTCAACGAGAAAGTCGTGATTTGCACCCAAATTGTAGTTTAGGTTGAAATGATTCACTTTTTACAGGCTTATCTCGAAAGATCACCACGTGCGACGTCATTAGGTGACGCATTCGGCAACTACTAGTGAATAAAAGCATGATAAGTCTGTAGCTACCACCCGTTCCACTCATTGTCTACTGGGATTTCCTGCAGATCCTCTATAGAGGTCCTACTTATTAGTACTGCAAAAGTGCTGCGAATTTTATATACTTCTATAGGCTATTATTTCGTTCCAGTTCATTTCCCGTTTCCCTTCCTCACTCTCTTTTCAATATTTCGCCTTTGAAGGTTATACGAGACCCTATTCTAGGAATCGCTTCTCGGCCTTTTGGCTAAGATCAAAGTTTAGTTTCTTTTCTTATCGAATATGGATCCAAGCACATCCACAACAAACGCTCCGCCCACTTATGAACAAGCAAAAGTTCACACCACGCCATCAACCTCAGAGGTAAATATAGCATACGGCCTCACTCAAGAAGTTTTTAATTCTCAGAACAGTTGCTCATGGAAATTACTCTACCCGGGGTGATTCTTCACGAGAAGCCCTTTTTTACGGATTTCGTTGTAACATTTGTAAAGTGGAGGCAGGTACTGATGGAGCCATAGAATAAAAATGAGGTCTCCTTCGAAAAGGATTCCTAGAAAGAGGGGCACTAAACTTGAATTAGTAATGAACGTGAGTGAACAGAAAACAGCAATTATGCTGTAGCCATCTGTGCCTCGTATTCACGAACGTTCCGGGTAGGATGTGACGTTCCCGCTCATCGGGATCGGACGGCTCCGCCGCGTTTCTTACCCAGGCAGCCGGATGACCCTTCACAACTCCCTCTGGGGAAGGTCACCGATTCGGCATCTCACCAGTGCCCGCCTATCGCCCCGCCCCAGGAAATATCCCCAGGAAAAATGAATACACCTTGTCTGAGTTACCGGCCTCACTCAGTTTCTATCAATATTATTATTCTCAAAACAATTTTTGATAACCAATAAACACTACAATTAATATTGTTATTTTTATTTTCCATCCGGATCCCCAAAGAGGTGGAGACCCCAGCTTTCCCCGCTCATTTTCTCCGTACGCCACTGTCAGGCATGCCTCTTTGTGATCGAGAAACTCGTCCACTTTGGATGAGCTGGAAGCTTTGCACTTTCCCAAGAACATTTGTTGAGGGAGAGTAGATCACAAAACGAAAATTTTCACCATTTGTTCCCAAATCCAGACTATTCCAGCCAACTGCTCCTCCAGTTTCGGAAGCTCCACCTCCATACGAGGAAACAAGCCAAGAAGAAATTGTCACACGACATACTTTCCCTGTCTCACAAGTAACAGTAGCGCAGCCTCCTGCACCCAGATGCAGTCACTGGTAAGCATTCCAACTTATAATGGCAATGTAATGATTCAAATTTAACTAAATCGCCAATTACAGCTGCAACTCTGTTGTCTGCGTGGAGCCTGGATCGACAAATAGCGCTGAAGCAAAACCAGGTACGCCTGTTTTCTTGGTTCACTGTCATATTTTTTCTTTTTTTAAATTATTTTCACCCACTGCTTTAATTGCTGAATTGCAGTGAAATGCGCCGCATGTAAGCGACGAGAGGCTGAGGAGATGGCGGAATGTTGTGGAGGTCTCCTCGAAGTGGTATTTGCCCTGATTACATTGTGTGTGAAACAATGACCACCGACCGATACATATCGTGTACATTCAAATGTACGTATAGTTTAAATAATTTATGGTAACCTTATTGACAATAATAACCTTATTGATAATAATTTATTGTTAGCGCGACTGTAAAAATGTATGTATGAAGGTAATAAATGTATAAATGTACTTCTATTTTTTCTCTCCACCTCGGCTAGCATTACAATAACGTTGATGATGCTAAATTTCAATGATAAAAGGATAAAGTGGTCGGCGTTGATCTATCCCGTCACGAGGGATGCGCCACGCATTCGACTTCATCTGAGCATCGTAGAGGCGTTGAATGCGTATGTGCCCTATACAGTGACTTGCGGGGGGGGGGGGCATCCGATGAACCAAGTCAGTGCTCCATCCTCCCAGACTCCTCTGGTACCAATTTACCGAGCCCGGAGGAATGGACGGCTTGCTTGGCCACGGGCGCGGGATCGAACCATCGACCGTGTGCGTGCGCAGCGAGCCTCTTACCACTGCGCCACACGCGCCAAATTTCAATGATAACAATAACAATAGCAGCTCTCCTGCATAGATGAGCGGTTGAAAAAGAACCTATTAACGGATTGATATTCAGAGTAAAGGATAAGGTAGAAAACAAGAGAAAAGAAACAGGAAGTGAAGTGGGCAGTATGCTGGAATGATGCTTACCCTAGCGTCCAATAATGTATGATCGGCGACACTGTTGCACGGAGAATCTTTTAATCTATCTAAACTATAGATTAATCTATTCCCATGCTAAACTGCTATTATGAAGCCTCTGGAGAGCTTTAATGCATGCCCAAATTTTCTTCGAATACCTCAATCCAGAGATGAGTTATAGCGAACGGTTCTTCGATCAGTATGGTTGCCTGTCATATGTTATGGGTCGTTAGTGCATGTTTAATGAGACCTTTATTCTAATGTGGTTATCTATCTTGTGAGACCTTTATCCTAATGTAGTTATCTATCTTGTAACATATGAGGTTATGTACATTGCATATTATGTGCCTTTATTAAAAAATGACATAAAATCCTGCCCGGCTGGGTACAAATGAGGGAAACGGGGCTCTACATCAAAAGAAGAACTATCCTATGGAAAACCTTGAAAAAGGTTCTATAGGGTTGAATACCAGTGTGGGTTGTTAAATGTTGAAAATAAAAGGTCAAAATGATGTCATTATGCAAAACTCTGCAAAACTGCGAAACTTTTTGAGTCTCTGACGGGTAGCACTCAAAAGAAGGAACAAAACTCTACCTAGAGAAAAAAGGTAGGAGAGCAATTAAAATGACTTGTTTCTTCTCGGACCGAGAGTTGGGGATGTGGAATTACTTGCGAAATTTTCAGAAAAAAAGAATAGAATATCATGTCCGACTTTCTATGACATGAAGTGGAGGCTGGCTTTTCAATATTGAAGTGAACATAAGAAAGAACAAAATGTTCCTCCCTCGAGGAAATAGAATAATTCGAAGGATATTTAATGAAAAACTCCGTTAAACATGCATC
This sequence comes from Ancylostoma ceylanicum, assembly GCA_000688135.1. Taxonomy (NCBI): domain Eukaryota; kingdom Metazoa; phylum Nematoda; class Chromadorea; order Rhabditida; family Ancylostomatidae; genus Ancylostoma; species Ancylostoma ceylanicum. The sequence continues at coordinate 574,204 of JARK01001388.1, read as the reverse complement.
AATAACTGCGTACCAACAGCAAAGAAAGACGGTAAAGCATATAAAGCATCAAAATGGTGGAGAGTGGAGAGTGTGGGCGTGGTCTCGCAAGCACTTACAATGTAAAACATTCTTTATACTTTCAGCACAAGTTCACAAGTGTTATTGGTTTGCGTTGACCTTAAAAAGTGAGTGGGCAACATCGGTAAAGTGTTGTATCACTTTTGTTTAAATATTCTTTAGATATCCTAATTTTAATAGCACCCTAGGCTAGTTCTAAACATCGCATGCCTAGCCTTCTTAAGGAAAACCTATGAGAAATTACTATGAAAATTTGGATAGTAGCACCGAGATACCCCATCCCTCAAGGAAGGAAAAGTGGTTCAAAACTCAGGTAAAAAAAAAGAGCAGTAGCACCACTCTGTGTAGCTGCATGTTAGCAGCAACGACAAAGCATACTGGAGGAACGGGTACTGGCATAAACCCACTTTGCCAGGATGATTACTTGGCTAACCAGCCAGACTACTCGGATTGTTTACTAATTGAATTCCACTAGAGCATGCACACTGAAACAAGCATTTGGGCAACTCTTTGTCAACAACAAGCACTGGGACGGTGGCTCTGCCCACAGCAGAGGGAGCACGAGACCTAAAGTTCAGGTTTGTGAATCTCATGAGGAAAAAGAGCAATCCAACTCATACAGAGGGAGCAAGGTCTTTTATAGCATCTGGAATGAGCATAGGACTCGGAATTCCGAGTAAGGTCAGAAGGGCCCCGGACAAGGGTAAACCTCCCATGAAGGAAATGTTGATCGGTCAACATGTGTAGAAATGTAACGAATATGTTTTTAGTCGCTTTGAACTCGTTTAATTCCTGGCCTGAGGGCACCCAAGTGTTGCCTAATTTGTTCACAACTTCAAGGAAGTGAAACTTCTCGTTCCCCGTTCCAGGAATAAACATCCTGAGCTTATCAGTGTAGCGTGAAGTGATGTGACGTCAAAAGGCTACGTACTCGAAGCGTGACTCAGTCCCTATATAAGCGTTGGTGGACTCTTTGGCTGTTCTATCTTTGGCTTTGAACGCAATCTACAACTCCACTGTGATTCGCCATAGAATTAATTTGAATAAGTCAAAAAATGTGATTGATTTTCCCCTCAAAAGTCGATAAAGCGCGACTATTCCGGATCTGAATGCATCATTGAGGTATTAACACGCTTATCTTGGGTAGTCTCAATGATTCATGTGGGCTCCGGTTAATGCCACGACTTTGAGGTTATTTTACCCATGTAAGGAGGTTTCACTCAGGTTTGTCCATCACGACCAGATTTTTCCGGTATGCTATATTTTGTCTTGAAATTATTTCCACACCATACTAAACCGGTCAATCAGCCATGGTTAGCAATTTTACTGGAATATGACCTCATATGATCATGTTCTGATAGGTGTGCATGACTCTTCCTTAAGATCTGGGAATTTGGCAAAATTTTACCATGTCGGAAAAGCCGGGAGTGATTGCAAAAGCTTCAATTTAGAGTTCTTCAGCCTCCCTCTATGAATATAGTTGCGGTACAGTTCTGGCCGATGGTTACCTCTAATGGTTACCTCTGATGTCCTCTGACCCTCTTTCAAAGCCTTATTACCCTTCAACCAAAAGTGAGTCAAGTTGTTATTGAATGATTGCTTCCAAGGATCGTCTCTTTCTCAATGTAATAATCAAATTTACTATTGCTTATGCAGGACTAAAGAAAATCCACTTAAGGATGATCAAACAGAGTGAAAACGTGAATAAATAAACACCAAATGAAAAAGCTAAAGAGCCTCAGGAAAGGAAGGTCTACAGTCTCACAAGGGATACATTCGCTTTTTGTTTTACCTGTGGTAACGAGTTTACCCGTTTAGTCTTACAATCACTTTTACCCCTGAGATATGTGAGGGTAAACTCGAAGAAGGGTAGATTACGAAGGTAATCGTGATTACTATGGGTAAACACAATGATGAGTGGCACTCCAGTTTTCACTTCTACCACAAAATCCTCGTAATAATGGAGCAAAACAACCTAACCTTCATGAAAAATCTACTCAGGGCCGTCTCCCATGGGTTTTAAACAGCATTTGAGGTTCCTGTTTTCTCAAGAATTCTTCTCCCAAGTGGAAATTCCATAATTTTCGAGAATCATTGAAGTTCCTTCCCATCGTGTTCTACAGTTTCCATACCTCCTTCCCCCTAGTGATAGAAAAACGTCAGCTGAAAGGCGTTATCAGTCTTTTTTCACGGCCAACTACCACCTGATTGATTTTCTCCGTCATATATTCTGCGTTCCCTTCATCTTACTGTTTTTTCTGCATTGACAGTTCCCCTTCCAGGATCATGATTCCCAGCGTCTCATCGACTGAAGCTCCGCCCACCTACGAGCAAGCAAGAGTTCATCGGGGGCAGAAGCCGAAGGTAAGATCAAAATTTACACGTACATACTTCGTATATTCATTATGGAGTTAGATAAGGCATATTTGAATAACCAGCTTGAGAATGCAAAGATTTTTAACAAATGCTGCTTCAGAAAGCCGCACCAAATCCAGAAGCTCCACCTCCCTACGTAGACGGCAGAGTCTATCCAGGACACCTCGACTTTCTCCAACCAGTCGAGATAGTTTCACCATCCAACTGCAGGCATTGGTTAGAATCTTGAGATCGTTTGCGAAATTTCGAGCAGTTTTTGAAGATTCTCACTGTTTCAGTACAGTAATCCAGACCCAACCAGGAACTGAACAAGGAAAGCCGGCCAGCAAACTCGGTGAGATGGTTGATTTCTCTATTTCTAGACTCCTATGTGATACCATCGAAATAAGGGTGCTTGGTTAAGTGAAGTGCCGGAGATGTCAAAGGAGGGAAGATGAAGAAGCTGAACGATGCGACGCGCTGAAGGCCTTACTGTGCCGGTCTCGGCCCATTCCCTTGTTCACATTCAATTGATGGAGCATTGCCTCTCGAAGTGTCACAGTGCTTATCCACTTATTTTGGTGTACATATTAATAAAAATAATTTTGAATTTAAATTTAACAGAATTTGAAGTACCCATTAGGTGAAAATCCTCCTATGTGTAAACAAATAATTGTATAAATAAATAGATAAACAGGTGACTTTCCACAGAAAACACGTGTTCAAGTTCAAAGCACAAAAATGCATCATTTTGGTCCCCTTATCAGGATTATTCGCTGTGTGATGACGTCATCGTGACACAGAAACGCCTCGTGAGTCAGTTCCTCTATGTTCAGCAGCATCCCACATTCCCATTTCGGGTACTCCCGGAGAGCTGTGGGTACTGTAGGTCGTCTCTCCCAATATCCATGAATTATTCACTCTAATTTCGATAATATTTATATATTTTGTCCATTTTTACAGTAGCTGTGATATTAGTGGGTTGATCCCAAAGTCTTGTACATACATCTACTTTTCCATCCAGAATTTCTTGGCCTTAAAATTTTTCGCCAATAGAATATCATGGAATGTTCTACTACTTCTCAACTATAGAAAGTGGTGGACCAGGGCTACAATTCGTCAACGTATAACCGAGCAAAACCAGGTTAGCGAGCCAATTTTCACCTCCTGCGTCTACTAACATCACCTAGTCTATAGGGTAACCAATCACGCTAATCATCCTAGGTTTTGCATGGTTAGTGTTTCATGAATCCCAGCCAAGCTTTCATACAAACATGATAGTAAAGTTATCATTGTTTGAAAAAGTGTGAAATTTGGTGCAAGACTTTCAGGCCAACCTAAAACAAATTTTACAGTTTTGTCATGTTCGTTATGTTTGTTTTTAGTCTGGAAGAAACTTCCAAATCCGCTACAACATGGCAGCAGCCGGCTTCCCAAGTTCTTCTAACATTGCTCCGGCCATTTTTCAGACTATGGTTGGTCCTAAAACTGACGCTCTACCCACTTATGAAGAAGCCACGAAAAGCTCGGTGAACACTCATCAGGTGAATATTATAGAACTTTCTGTGGCGGAAGCAGAAAGTGAACGGGGGGGGGGGGAGGCGTGGGAAAAAATTGGGCTCTCTACCGTTGTGGGGACTCGGACAGGAAATGAAATTAATAAAAATATTAATTATAATGAAAAATAATCAACAAAAATCATTTAAAAAATAATAATAAAATAAACGATAAAAATATACTGATACAACGTTTTTATTTGTTTTATAGAGTAATTTCAAAACTGCCTCTTCCCTGTGTCCGCCATTGGGAACTTTATACTTCTTCATGATCGACATTTGCAGTTTCCTTCGAGAATTTTTGTTTTTTTTCCTCGCAAACTTATCTTCAATGTCATGGCTGTTCAGTTTTGTTCATGTGGATATTTTATAAGATCTTGTTTCGTAAACGCGGTAAACTTATGCTTCTGTAAACGACTGCAATTCCTTTTGATTGCTGCGACAGAAAAATATGGGAAAGAATATGTAGTAAAGTTATCAAATGACTTGTTTATGTTTATGTATGTATGTAGTATGTTTACAGTATGTACACTACAGTATGTTCATCAAATGACTTGTTTGAATTGTGGGGCTCTATATATTGGGGAGACTGGCCGTGTGCTCAGCATTCGCATAAAAGAACATCTAGCAAGTAAACGACGAGGGAGTCTCGTATCAGCACTTGGGAAGCATAGACACGAATCACACAATGGCAATGAGTTTGATGTGATGTGTACGATACTCACCCATGAGACGGATATCACTGCGCGAAAAGCTATGGAAGGGTTTTGGATTTCGGCCAGGAACCCGAGCATGAATAACAGAAATGAATGCCTGTCGATCACCAATGATTTCCTCCCCTTTCTATCATTATGCGAGCTGTAGATCACTACGATACCCGAACCCATATTCCATCTAGGGTGCAGGGTAACGCTCACTTGTCCGTAGTGTACGTGTCTGAACGGTCCGGACATCCGCAAAACGGTGGACTCAAAAACGGTGGTTAGTTTTCAATTGTCTATGGGTGGTTCTTTCTAGTCGATCCAGAATGATGTTGCACTACCCAAGAGGGGACAAAACGTTTGGTGGCCAAGAACTCATAATCGAGCTTTACACCACTTTCAGGCCTCCGAAGAAGACGTTTAAGTCGAAACGTCAGGCCGTTAATAAAAAGAGTTCCACCTAACAACCTGGAGACAGCAGCAATATACAAAGCATATGTGGTAAAGTATTTCCGTGATGAAACTCAAATGAAGCTTATGTGGGGACTGTTCCACATGGGAAATTTCTTTCTATCAGCCAGAAAATCGGGATTCCGTCGTGCTCTCCGTGAAAACACGAAGAAAATAGACAACGCAATCCTAGAGAATCCATCTACCTTCTTTTTTCACATTTATTTCAGAAATTAGACTACATATCTGTTCCAAGGATTTCAGGTGTATAAAATAAAAATATTAGGTTGTCTCGAAAATAATGGCCGTTTTTGATGTGCACATTCCAAGTTGTGTAACTCAACTCAAACTTGAGATTTTCTCTTGGAATAAAGAGTAGTTTGATAAGAATTTCTGGTGGATTTTTGATGCACTGGGAGATCTATGAAATAATAGGAATAGATCCGATAGAAAAATGCAACGTAGGACCCTTGCAAGGTATATTGATGATTGTTCAGGTAGTTTCTTAGCAAGAGAGAAGAACTGAATGGTTCAGAGTTCAAAGAGGCTGCGAATGGATAATATTTTCCGTCGAGATTTCCCATATGTCAACGTCTTGTACGGGTTTTGGTAGAGAATTTCTATTTTTTCAAAGTTCTAAACAGTGGTGAAATATCTTGTCCAGTTTCTAAGATATCCATAAAGTTTCTTACAGCCAGGCGATCCCCTGTCTCAAACCTCACCAACTCATCAACAGGAGCGCGTTCTGCCAACGCACCTCAGAACGCCAGCACATGTCGAGTACACTAGCGCTCCGAACTGTAAGCGTTGGTGAGTTGGAGTTCGATCTTTATGGCGAAGTCCATAAAAATTCCTTGCCGTTGTAGTACCATTGTCATTCGAACGCAACCAGGAGCAGAAGATAGCGAGCGCATCACTGGTAAGCAACAACGATTCTTCCAGGAATTTTTCTGGATCTGTGAACAAAATCTGGATGTTTAGTGATGTGCGAGAAATGCGAAAGGAGAGCAAACGGCATGGCCCAAGGTTGCATGGAGGTGCTGGTGGAACTGAGCGCTCGACTTGCCATCACTCTGTGTTTTGCGCTTATTTGTAGACATTAATCTATGACATGCAGGGGGAACTTTCTGGATTTCCTGGATTCTGTAATTGTAAATGTTGTAAATACTAATAAGTACTAACAATAATCATGATAACATTATTTTAACCTGTATACTATGCCAATGTAGTGGAAACAGAAAAATCAAAGCGAACTACCAAATAAATCGCCTTGAAAATCCACCAGCTCGACAAATTAATGGATTGAGGGAATTTAAAATGTTAGCGGCTCATGGTCCTGAAGGGAAGTCATTCATACGAAAAGGTGTTTAGTTTCATCCCGCTCCTGTTCTTCCCTCTGAGAGCCTCCCTAGTTACCCACTTTACCCTACTGGTTACCCATATGGGTGAAAAAAAACTGTTCATTAACAGTCAGATAGTAACGAGAAGGTCGTGACGTAGGGAATATAAGCTCGGTCGAATCGGCGTGATCAGAATTGGGGATAAGAATATCCCCGGACTTCGCCACGACCGCCGACGATCGCCACATGGATAAAGTGAAGAAGGAGACTCCAGACGGAAGAGGCGATGAGTTCCATTTGGCAGAGATCCATGGCGATGTAAAGTGGCGATCGATACGTATCATTTCCACGATCCCTATCTCTTATATTAATTTTGATTCATTTTGATATGGCGAAGTCTGGGGATACGGGCAATCTATCGGCGACAATGGCGAGTTCTACTAAATGCGTGCGTCTATATGATGATGGATAGGGCTAGTCGCATCGCTGACGCAGCTCTGACGGACGTTTACGACCTCGCGGTGACCGCATGTTTTTTATTGAGTATTTCATGCAGAGTTGACCAGTCTTCATAGATAATCTTTCGCAAATGGATGCGTGCGTCTGAATAGTCGCATCTGATATGAATTGCCCTATTCACGGAAAATTTCACGCGTGCGTCTGGGCTGCGTTGGCGATGCGACTAACTCCATCCTCGACCACATACACACGCGCGCGTCAAACGCACCCGCATAGTATAAATTGCCCTATAAGAGACATTGAGCAGAACTCACGAAAATACTGATAAGTATAATAGTATTAGTAACAACGTGCTGGGTAGACTGTGATTCTTTGACGGTAAGGAGTCAATGAACCTGGTTGACATACCCAGGAGGTAAATGCGAGCCTTACCCTCTACTCGCAGGTTAGGATAAGAAAGTCCTGTCTCCGGTACGGGCACTGTAGCATTTGGCCACAACTGATCCAGGAATTCATTCCAGGACATTCGTTCTAAGAATCTTCGTACTTCCATGTTTTGAACACAGAAGAAAAGGGCAGTCCATTCATCTATGTGCGTATTCAGAAAAATGTTTTGGGATAATATATCATTCAACACCAAAGCCAAGATCGAGGAATTGAGGCTAACGAGCTTTTCCTCCACCTTGGCACTGATGAGGTAGTGGAACATCCCGGATGGTGGGAGTGACAGGACATTACTACTTCCTCAATCACCACGACAAACGTACTGATACAAGTTGGGAGAAGGCACACGTTCCTAGACTACGAAATTCTCCACTTCCCAGCAATTTGGCAGTTTTTGTGAATGAATGTTAGAGAAATCCGAAAAGAGGCAGAAGACGCGAGCGCTCACGCTTTCCAGGAAAAAGAGCTGCATGCTACACATTTCAAAAATGCTACTTTAATAACAACAAGACGAGTAAACACAATGAAGCAAGTTAGTAACTTCCAGGATCTTCGAGTTAAAGTTGCACTGGAGAAAGAGATGGACGGCTCAGGGCTATTATGCTTTTTCGCAGCAAACGCAGGGCGGGGCAGGATGTTTTAGAAGTGAGGACTACAAGCCATTAGCCAATCGCAGGCTTCCGGGACCGCCTCCTCTCAGTTCGCGCTGTGTATTTGAGAATAGTACGTGCTGAGTAGACTTCCAGGACACCAATAAAGGATTTGCGCGAGAGAGCAATGAATAAGAAATGAGGAGAGGTCACACGTCGCAGCTGATTGTAAGTTTGGCAGAGACGATATATCATGGAAATGCAAGAAATGTGAAGGTGAGAAAAAGGAGCTTTAGCGGTGCGAGTACTAGGGAACTAACGCTATTGGCTTCATAGGGTCTAGCTCTGGATGAGGGCGGGATTACTGTGACTCAAAAGCAAAATTGTAATCTACATGTTAGTATCAAAACACTGGAGTCGAGTGTTTTTTTAATAGTGATGAACTTCTAGAGTTTTAGTCCCCTTTTAACAAACCCAGACAACAGTTTTCTCAGTTAATTTGCTTCGTCTAGGCTATAGGTGGCTTGCCATTGTCTCTCGAGTAGTGTCAACAAGTAAAAGATAGTCATCGCTTCTGTAATTACTGTGTGGATACGTGAAATATTCTGGATTTACAAGACCTCTGCTATAAATCTCTATCTCACAACCTATGCTATATTTGAAGAATTTTCCAGATTGGAATCTTCCGCGGGTTCCTTTCGGGAAATGGAATGGAAGATTCCTCTTGAAAAACGTCTTTCCCTCAAAGAGGATTATTCTAGCAGACTTTTGCAACATATTTCAACGCAAGAAATGAAATACCTAATTCTTTGATGTGGAGAAATGTTTATGCTTCAGGAGAATACCTCGGTAATCCTACACCGGCAACTTCTGCGCAAATCCCTCAGGGCGACCATGTAAATAGTTCATTCGGTGATAATCCGGAGGCTTTCTCACGAATTCTTTGATTTTCCATTGATGCTCTCTTACCCTTCTGTTACCTGCCTCACAATATTTCTCAGAGCCCAGACTTTCTACCTAGAATCGTACGTACAATCAGACTCAAAACGTCTCCAAATTGGTTTTTACAGAGAAAGGATTTTTCCTCCTTCCATTCACCACCTTCGGAATGCGCCTGGAATGAACGAAAAATTGTTAGATTTTCGACGATTTTCTTATTTGAATCAGGGATTCGATAAAAATGCCCACCACCCACGGTGTCACACTAGTAATCAAACTAGACCATTCACATGGAAGAGGAAAATATGCACTTGAACTCAAGCACGAAACAACATCACAGTCTAAAGGGCACAGCCCGTGGCATTCGCGGAATGATCGAGACAGAAACAGGAGTTGAATTAGCAGAGACACGCCGCGGAGCGCTAGGGAAACTCTCCTATTAGTCCATGGTCCCTCAGGCTATTCGAAGGGACAGGATTTCACGTGAGCAGCGTTGAGGATTTGCACTTATAGCTGTCCTCAGCAGGTCGTCCTGGATCAGATAGAGAATTTTGGTATAGTGAAAAACATAGATATTTCCTTTCTCCAGCATTTTAGTTACTCAGGAGTTTTAACCCATTGCGGACCACGTGATGCACATGGTGCGTCATGATCTCGCCTCCCCGTTTGACCATTTCATGGACGTTGGGAATTGCTCTTTTTTCTAACGGCTCTTTTCGAAAGCTGCATTATTACACAGAAAACTGGACTGAATACAGCTTAAAATTAATTGGCTACCCATGTAAAAATATGCTCTGTCCGCAATGTGTTAAAAATATGTGTATCTAAAAAAATAAAGGTAACAAATCAGAAGCATAAACATCTAAGCAGTGAATGCATAAAGTGGCCGAAAAATTTTGTCCGAAATTTTTACCGTCATCTGTTCTCATCATAATTTCACCAAGTAACTCTCTCCACCAATAATTTAAGGCTGTAGGGCGACATACCCGGAGTGGGCGGAGCAGCCGGGTTCTGTGATTGGCTAATCGGGTGGATTAGCCATTCACCGAGCTCAGTCTCAGAAAATTTGAACCACTAGTGAGAGCTCCTCATCTTCCATTCCGTAACAGAATAAAGGTCCATGTGTGACCAGCAAGGGAGTGCATAGTGCAGAAACACCCTAGTCCCATCTTGACACCGCCCACAATCTCCCCAAAGGTTAGGGCTCGAATGTGATGTTTCCAATATTTTTTTTTGCGAAATAACGTATACCATTGTGATGAGAAATCCCTGACGATTCTTTTTATTCGGAAATATCGGAAACGATTCTGAATTGGGCAATATCAAACACATAGGCTTCGACTTGCACACAGGCTTATTACCTGAGCGAAAACCCTCTACGCGGGCTTATCCCGCTAAGGAAAACCAAGCAATATTTCGAGGAACATCCATATAATGCGACCAAATGAGATTTCACCTAAAGCCACTCTCGTCGGAAACCTCATGCAGCAAGTGGTTTTTCCTGACTTGGATAATGGAAGTCACGAAATTAGTGACGGCAACTAAGCGAAGAAAAAGTGCCCTCATCATCTTAAGTGGGTTTCCAACGAATATTCTCGGAAATAGGAGCTTTTCAGTCCTGTTCAAAGTGCAACCGCGTGAGAGATTCGAAAGCAAGCCGCGGGTTGGAAGAGTGACGTGAGGTAACGTAGCAAGCTGGATTAGTCACTCAGAGTACGAGGAAAAGAAACATCCAGAAGCCACTGATGTTGCAGCACCCGCTATGAACTCCATCACATTGTACTATATTGAATACTTCACCTCCAATTGCTCCAACAAGGAGAAAATGCAGGTGAGGAAATGTGGATTTCAAGTGGTCTGCAAAAAAATGTTAGTCCCATAAGAGTTCATAGAGCCCCAGACAGGAAAAATTCGGCAGCATATGGAAGCAGGTAATTTCACGTCTGGATGACTTTGCTCTTCATTCTGCCGAGAACACATCAGCATTATCATCACAAAGCGAAACGCCAATTTGAACGCAGGCCGCCATTTCGCTTCATATATGGCTGAAAAATTTTTTACAGGGCTTCATTAAATGTCGCTGGTAGAAAATGAGTGAAACAGAACGCAGAAAGGTCGTCCGCCAGAGGAGAAAAGTGGAAATGATTGATTAGAGGAACTTCCCCGTTGTACTCCGACAGTGCACAATTTTTCCTATAACGGACATATGTAGTTTCCTGATAGGGTACATGTCACGCAGCGGGTGGCACGATCTTCACTCAGAAATCTCGTACACCACAATTGATGACGAGCCAGGGACCGGTTTCCAGACGTTCCCAGTGGATTTCTTGAAAACTGTTGGTTTCGGGAAGTCTTGGGTAGTCGGAAATTAGGAGGAACTCAGAAACAAACTAAAAATAGAACTCCACAAGCTTTTGAATGCTCGAGAAAGTGAAAGTGATAAAGTAGCAATGAAGTGAAGGTAATAACAGTGAAAATAAATATGTATGGCTCCACCAAGTCCCTCGAGGATAGTGCTGTGAAGCTGCTTAATACCGATCGAAATAATCATATATATGTATAATAGTTTCCACGGTGTTATGACAAAATTGCACAAAAAGGTAAGAGTATTCATCATTTTGTAGTTCCGAGTACACACCAATTATGTTGATGTTGTTTCTTCAACGACTATACACATGATGAAATCTTCTACTATAATAACAAGAGTGGAAAGAGTGTTCACTTCCTATTGAACCATGTAGTTCAACTCCATGATTCAGGAGCCATTTGGTACTGCGTGCGTGCGCTCATTCATCCGCATGTCTGAGACCTAGTAAAGATGATACATAGGAGATTTTTCATCACTATTACTGAGGCGTAAATGGAAAATTCACGCGATGGATTGGAGAACGACAGTGTAGAAAAACTCTTGCAGACCTGATCGATGAGGGATGGGAGGTAAAATCAAATTCAGAAAAGGAAGAATTGATATTCAAAAATAATAGTAATGTGAGGACAGTGATTAGGAACAAATAGCAAGAGTTAGCAAAGGACCACCACAGGGTTACAGGGTATTTGAGGTAGAATGAGACACGAGAAAAACTGCGCTGCCAGCAAAAAAAATTATTCGGACAGTCTTTGTTTTGAGAAATGAAGCACTTTCAATCCGGTTGATGAATTTACTGAACAGGGCAGGCAAATGACAACAAGTCAACACAGGATCGGAATCAGTTCTATGAAACAATCCTCTGTGAATTTCGGCGCAAAAACAAAAATCTGTGAATTTCGGCGGAGAATTTTCTGGAATGAAGTGAGGGAGGGGATGGACATGGGAGTAAAGAGGTTGGATGGAGACGGCAGTGTAGATTCAACGCCTGTCATTATAAAACGAATTTACCTTAAATTAGTTTATTACTAAACAGTTCTCGCCTAGGCTTCAACAGCAGCAGTGTTAAAATGTTAAAAAGCCATGTGCGCAAATAGTAAGTACAAGAATGGCAAGTAGGGATACATTTAAACTATTTTGGCTACAGGCTACAGTGAAACTATTTTGCAGCTAAGTAGTTGAAATCTATTTCAGAAAGCACAAAGGCGAAGACGCTAACATATGCTCTCAATCTTAGCGTTTCTAGGGGCTTTTCCGACAAAAGTGTAGAAAACCTCTGGAATAATTACTGGTTGCTAAGCTCAATGAAAAAAAATAATTTAATCAGGAATTAGAAAAGGAAAAGCTTTCTTACCCGTGGGCCTTGCCAGAATCCTTATTGCAACAGCCATTAAAATGCATAAGGTACCCATTACAGCCGCTTTACCTAATAAACCGTTTTTAGGGCTTCTAAACTTGGCTAGATCCCATAAAGTACTGTTCAACGGAACGATTTTGAATTGAGCCTCACGAAAGGATTGCCTGACGGTTCGGCAGACGGCCTATTTCAGTAGCTGAGATGGGCGATTCATTCTTGCTTATTCCCAGGAATTCATACATGAAGAGGAAATTTTTATCTAGGACATCTTAGAAGCCGCGTAGTTCAGGATTGCGAAAAGCCTATCCAGAAACTTCGGTAAGAACTTAATTCGCATGTACATAGAGAGGCAATAAAACTGGTGATTTATTTCCCGGCGAGGTTTTCTTCCACACAGGCTTCCAGAATTTCCCGAGCTCCACGTTGTTTGAACTCTAAGGGGAATTGAAGGCGTGAGAGTGGATTGCTCACTGACGCTGACGAGTGAGAGCACTTAATTGCTTCCCAGTGAGCAAGCCTACTATCCCTGTTAGGGAATGTAGTCCTTAAAAGGTTAATGGACGACGACACTCCTTAACGAGCAGTACATATAGGGATAGTTCAGTGGCGATTAGCTCTTACGGAGCAGAGGAAAATTGCAGAGGTAATGAACATAGAAGAAGCAATGAAAGCAAACTCCTTGCTATAAATATGATCCTCCTCAAATCAGAACTGATTCAGTGGCAACCACGTCAACGTTAGAGTTTTTTTCATGCGTAATTATTGAGTTACTCGAGAAGTTAAACATTATGAAGAAATTTCTTGAAAGAAGAAGACTACGAGAAGAAGCTCGGAAAACAGCACTTCAAACTAATAAAAAGACTTAAAAAAGTGACATACTTAGCGGAGAAGCATAAACCAAGTCGAACACAAAGTCTGCTCGAGATCAAATCTAAGCGAATAAAATCTATCTACTTGGTTTTGGTTTGACTATCCAATTTGTAGATTTTCGTTAGTTTTCTATAATATTAAAACCACATTTTCTAATGTGGTAGGAAAGCTGCTGGAAAGTCCATGAATTCAAAATTTCTGTAATTGCCATTGTCTCAGGCTCTCGTTCCCTGTTACAAAGGAGTTCTCAAATGTTATGATTCACTATAGATGTTTGGCAAGCTATCAAGATAACAGCAGGAACGGAACGCTAACCAGTTATGTTTTTGTCCAATTTTTATTTGATTTACTAGCCAGACTGAGCAGTAGCAAGCACGATGGCTCAACACAGGTATGGAACTCGTGGAAAATTTGCTTGAGCGAAGACAGGTAATCGAATAATTCAGGTATTCTACTCCATCGAAGATTTTGCTTCCAGTACACATAAGAAATAAATGTAGATGTATATAAGATAAACAAGAGTGTAGGATATATTTTCGGATATAAATCAAGGTGGACGTAAGGAGAGAAAGGTGAGTCCAATTATGATTTCGAAATTAAGCTCCGTCTTCCTTGGAAATCCCAGGAAGTGACTGGGATGCAGAGCTGTCTGGCTCTAACCAGTAACTGCGAATTCTCCAAAAAGTTGGGACTTGCCATGAGTTGGAATTCAAGAACATGAGTTTTCGCTCGTCTATGATCACATCTGCCGCAACTTCCAAGCAGCAATGGCAGTGGAACAAATGAATTTCAATAACAAGATGAAAACTAACGCGTGGGACGATGCAGACATCACAGATCCAGCTTTAGTAAAATAACAGGAAAAAATACCTTAACATCAGGAACACTCAGCGATGAAATCAATTTCTAGGCATCAACGTTGGTCAGATGCAATAGTAGCGGAGAATATGACGCTGCAATGCGGGGATAGCTTGTGGAGAACTCTTTAGTGAAAGTTTGAGGAGTTGCTGGAAAATTTTTAACAGTATACCGACTGTAAATTTGATATCATACCCGCTGCAAATATGACAAATCTTCCCTGTGGCGGAATTCATGAATATTCCCGGGAAGGCTCAAAGCTTTCCACTCACCTACGTATAGTGGACGAATTTTCAGAGCAGAAAGCGATATATCCTGCCATTTCTGCCATTACATGTTAGCATTGAAACAAGTGGAGTATATCATTTTACATGGGCAATTCGTCCACTCTAGAAGGTCGGGTAGGTATTTATTATTTATTTATTTATTTATTTATTTATTTACTACACCGATTGTACATCAGTGCGCCAAAAAACATCAGTTAGTAACACAGACGGCTTAGAGAACAAAACTTAAAGCTGCAGGTACCTTCACAAATGAGTTAAGAATGGGCGTATAGGGGGGGGGGGGCTCTGACGATCAGGCTTAGAAGACTAGCCACAATGGAGAAGTCTAGCATAAGCAACTATCTGTTATCCGCACCGGTTGGCCACGTACCCAATAGCCTATGGCTGATTGGAGCATGTCGGCACTTCGGCACGCAGGTATGCCAATTGAACCTCTGCGGAACCAACATGCTGGATAAGCGAAGAGATGGAAGACGGAGATGAACACGTGGCACAGTCTTGCATAAACCCAACTTGCAGAGAAAAGCCCCTAATGATGGAAAAGCCCATCATCACAGAGAAGAAATGTGAATGTAACCGAGCAATTCTTGTTAGTAATAAAACGTACAAGGGGGAACAGAAGCTCCACAAACATCTAATCAACCAAAAGTCAGTCCGCAACTCCGATAGTCAAACAGGAACAAGGTAGAAACTACCCGGGAACTTTCATGGATATGGGCACTGGTGAACAGCTTTGCCAATATTGCTCATACATACCGCAGACACTCCAAATGAATCCCGGAAAAATTTCAGACAACTATGCATTCCAGCCACATCCTAGGATTTCCAAGTAAGTCACGGCCTAATTTCGAAATCGCAGGCAATTCCCAGAGCAGTGGCACGTCTCCAAGAAACTCCGGAAAAAGTCGGTGCACCTCGTCTGGACTCCGGATACTTATTTGATCGTGTAACAAAGTCCAAAAATCATATGAGCACAGTGTCCATTGCGTTCCCTAGCTCTTCCCAGGCGAACCTCCCAGAAATCCTAGTAAAACGGCGGGAGTTGGGGTATTCTGGCAGGTTAATTCGACCCATGTCCATAGTTTTTTCTCAAATAGTTATTAGAAACTGTGCACCTGCATTTTCTGTGGTGCATCTATACTTATGAAACCCTCTTCAGATTAAGTGTAGCTAAACCTTCGCCATATTCCGCGCAGAAAGTGAGCTAGCTCTTCCAGACCACCCACAAGAAATCTGAGGGACCTGTCCTCAGCGTCCTCAGGGCTCCGCGAACTTTGTGAGTCATTCGATGCCGGCTCGTCGTCGCGCAGTTGATCGCGCTGTTTTGTCCGAGCGGCTTTACAACGTGGCGATGAGGTGCCACCGCCGGTGCACCGACGACGACTGCACACCCGAAAATGACCGCCGCGCCAACCGGCAGCGGTCAACCATCGACGGCTGGTTCCTATTCGGTTAGGGAGATCCTCGACAGGTGCGTGAGGTTTTTTTTATCTTTGGAAATTGCCCAGAATTTTCGCGTGCACTCCATGGATTCTGAGTTTTTTTGCGTAGAACGTTTGGGAGGAAATTAATTTTGTGACTTTTGTGCAAGAATGAATTTGCGCAGGATACTGGATTTTCTTTCAAAGGTCCATAAAAATCTATAGATAGAGAGTTCAATTAACCTACACACTAGGAAAAGATGAAGGCTACCTAACCTGTGCTCATGAAGTGGTTGATTTATTTATTTATTTATTTATTTACACCATACAGGTGTGCCAATCATGCAGAAAAATATTGCCGGGAAGTATTAAACGATAAGACTGTTCGAGAAGATAAAAAAACAGATTTCTGGAAAACCATCGATTGGTAAGTAAGCTATAGATCTCCAGTGGATCTTCCTAATTGTGCCGTAGGAAGTTTACCCATTCAGGAACTTCTTAGCCTCTCCTAGATAGAAACAGGAGCAGTAATCGCCAAAGAGGGATAACACTGCCGCAGAACATTTCCAAAAGTAATTTGGTCCACTTCCGGACAATATCTAAAGGCTACATCCTATCAAGTACAAATGGATGTAGATTTATATTTTCATGGTAGATGAAATGAATTCCTATATTATAACAGTAAAACGAACACTGCAAAATACTGATGAAATGAGCCACATAGCAGTGAGGCTATGACTTTCTCGCCACAACCCCATGACGAGATGTTTTTCCATTTTGGCTATTTTGGCTAAAACAAAAACATCTATTTGTAGTAACCACGGGGTTAAGCACGATGATACATCTCAAGATTACTCATCAATCATCCTAAGCCTTTTTGCATTGCTGCGAAAGAATCCCTCTTTTTTCCTCAGCTTGAACGCAAAGAATTTTGCAAACTTACTCTCAAAAGTCTATAAAAACGCTCTATCTGAGATATGCTGAAAAAAATTAAGAAATTCGTCGTGTTAAACGATAACAGTAATGACAGCTGCAACGTGTGAGGAAACAAACTTTAGCCCTTGTATTTTTATTAGCTTCTATTTAATATTAGCTAAAATGGTAGCATGTGGGAGACTTCAAACAGTCCAAATAGCGATATAAGATCCTACTGAAAGGAATCCATCGTCGGAAAATGCGAAAGATCCACAGCTAATCTTATCTTTTTTCTCTGCCGCGTTTTCTTCTTGAATTACCAAATACTTAACCTTCTAGAACTCGAATTTTCAAATTAAATAGGTCATTTGGAGCATAACTGCTTGCAAATCTGCAAACCCCTGGAAGATGGAGCATTTTGAAAAGGTGGACGGGGTCTAGACTTGCTTAGCAGGAGGATATTCCAAATGTCTTCAGCATATAGTACCGCTGTTAAGCCTAGTTTGTTTCGAGGGGTTTTCAATGATTCTGAGAGAAAATCTTCCGAAGAATCTTTTGGCCAAAAAACGTTAACCTAATATGAGTGGAGCGGGAACGGGAGGTGAGAAGGGAGGGGATAGGAGCTGAATGAGAAGTTGAAGGTTCCGAAGATGTAGAGTTGAAAGGAATTTAAAGTGTTATAACATAGTAGGCACTAAACTAAAGTAATATATAATAGTAAAGATGTATGTAGTATTAGAAAATTAAATTTTAAAATTTTTTAAAAAGTCGGAATTAAAAAAGAGGTTGAATGATCAGAAGGAAATGGGCGTAGAGGATCAGTCAGTAGAAATAAGGATGTACAAATATGTGATAAAGAAGTTTCATGATTTCTTCAAAATAGTAACATTCAAGGCTTTCGAAACCATTCTGGATGGAGGGGGGACGCAAGATTCATGAATGGATCGCTATGAAGGCGTGAACAATCTTCATAATTCAGGTACGAATCGGAAGAGGATGAATTTTTGCGCGAGCTTGAGGATATGCGAGCGTCGCTGCAGAACAGCGAACAAGAGGATGAGGTCGTACCGCAGGATCCAGCTCCAATCCTTAGTAGGTTATCCGGAAGTTATTATACTGGGCCAACCACCATTGAGATTTCCAGCAAAATAGGGGAATCCAAGGATAGCGATCACAAGTCCAGCATCTAGCAGAAATAGTGTAGAAATCACCTGGTTTCCTTGTATTTTAGGCGTCTTATGCAGCCTCGTGGACGAAATCGGCTCCTTGAGGACGGAAAATCGCCGGCTGAAGACCAGACTAGCACCGCCGCCATCTCGATCTAAGGTTAACTCCGACCTAAATGAATAATTCTTCACCTCAACCTCTGCTTTGGCTTTCTCCAACACTCCTACCTTCAGAACGTTGTTCAACGTGTGTCGGCGATATTTGACGCCCACTCGAACATTTTCCCACGCCTGCGGCGATCCGCCCACGCAGAGATTCGAACTGGAGCACGAGAGCGACTCACGACACCGCCTAGAAAGGTATTTTACCAAAGCATGTGGGAGTTAATGCCTGGAGCCGCATGCATCATTGAGATTACCCAGGGTAAATGTGCTAGTGCTACGCAATTTTAGTCATTGTCCACGTGGACTTTAACACACTTACCCTGGTATTTTTTGATTATGCATCCCGGCCCTGGAACGTTCATTATTGAGCTATCCACTAGATTAATCGATAGAAGTCCTTTGAACAATATTTAAAACGAGGTTCGCGCCTTTGTTGTCAAAAACCCCAAAGTTCTGAGCATGGAAGATAGAATTGATGCCGTTTAAAGTATTACGGAAGAGGAAGGATCGGAATTCCTGAGGACCGGAACGAATTAGGCATATTTTAGGCACTGCGCCTTAACAAAAGTGCTTATACACGCATTGATTTTATAACAACAACTTTATATGATCATTCAGCATCATGTGATTTTCTAGGATCCCCTCACAACCTCATCGATATCCACGGACTTCTCTCAAGGATCCGGTCATATGCGAGCACCACCTCTAGTAGAACCGGAGCTGAGCGAAAGCGATGTTGAGGACAACTATCGGAAGGTATCATGGACAAGATATTTTTTCTTACTAATTTGTTGAATTATAATCAACAATGATTTTGAAAAAATGCTGTTTCGCAAAGTTTTAGCGGACTCAAAGTTGTGGAAAAATCCGGCGTCATTTCCATTAGGAGAGGGTGGCAAAACAAAAAAAAAGAAAGAAAAAAAATTGTTGAAGCAGATACAACTGTTCCAAACAATAAGCACTTGTATGACAACGCTCCTGTACCAAAGGAGACAACTCCATGCTTTCATCGATGGGAAAATCTCGGAGAACCGTAAAATTCGGGTAAAAAAATTGAAATATCCAATATGAAACGGTAAAATTTTTGAATTTACTAGGAAATTCTACAGCCTTGTGTCTCACACCCAAGATTACGCATCTAACCCCTGAGTTTCTCTCTGGATCACCAGGATTCCTCATCTGCAAGCGCGTGTAGTACCTGTCCTCTGGCAGAAGCAATAAAATTAGTGCGTTGATACAGCGACGACAGCCGCTCCAGTTCAGAATTACCATTTTATTAGCAAGAGGGACTGTAAAGTGGGCTACTACTGAACACTGCTGTCATCGTAATGAAGAGAAAATTTGTAAAGAGAAGATGAATGAATGAATGAATGAATGAATGAATGAATGAATGAATGAATGATTGAATGAATGAATGAATGAATGAATGACTCACTGATTGGATGAGTGACGTTATGAATGAATCTGTGAGACAAATAAGAAAAGAAGATATACAAGGGCATACAGAAAAGAAAGAAAAAGCAAATAGCAAGCAGATGATTGATGAGGCGAGAAAAGGGATAGGCTCGATGATGATGGATGAGACCAGGAACTCTCGGTGGGAGGGACCGTGCAAAGACTGCTAGAAAATGTGGGTTTTTCCAAATTTTTCCACCAATCTACCTCATTTCTCTTGGTTTTCTTGATTTTTTTTGCAACCCGGAATAGTGGATAAAAAAGGCACTGTGAGGAAAAATATTACTGAATCCTGATGAGACCTCTCTAAGTAAAAAAGAGAAAAAATATGGATGACTTTAAGCAGATGTTTAGTTCAAATTGAGTAGCTGATAGAACTGTCAGAAAACCTATCCCCAGAAGAACCTCTACTTATTATCAATGTGTTGTGCAGTACAGCCTTCTGGTAACAATGCATGTATGAGAGAATCGAAAGAACTCCGTGAAGGAGAAAGAAACAGAAAAATACAAGAAGAAGAAAAAATGAGCGAAGATGAAAGGAAGTATGGAGGCACGTAATACGTAACCTGCCAGGTAGTAGGTGCAAGGCCCATCTCCGTCAGAATCGTGCCCTTGCGGCTCCACAACTAATCCATAATCGCAGCTACCACGCTCTGGATGCCCATATCCCTGATCTACGTAGATCTGATCCATCGTTACCCACTGCATTCCCAAACGTGCAACATTTCCCTCTTCTTGGACGAACTTTCGGAGGGCCGCAACAGAAATAGGTTTCGTTTATGTCGTTAACAGAAGGAAGGAGAAAGAAGAGATAAAAACACGCAGAAAAACCATGTCAGAATGGGCTTCACTAGGAGAGAGTGGTCAGAAGGACCCCAGGTCCACGGCCGGACCTACCCTCATTCTGCTGCGGTCCTTCCGAAAATTTGCCTGAGTTCGACGTTGAACTAATCCAAGGAATGGTAGAATTTAATGGAAGTTCTAATCTGGACTAAGATTCCTGATTGAATCTTAACCAAGCAGAGTAAACTAACAAAAATCCAAGGGTTGTTAGGATACGAGAGCCAACTCGGTTGCCTCATGGAGGGCTGCGCGTTAATAAGCTAATACATTGTGTACGAGTGGCTTCTGTAATGGTTACAGGTAGTCAGTGAACGCTAGTTGACGTAAGCATCTCTTTTGCTTGCATCTGATGACCCTTACAACCGCAGTGCATCGAGTCAGTTCATCGACTCCTTCGAAATTAGGGACAAAAATGCGAGAGATCTTTGCAAGATGATGTATGACCACTCCTGGAACCCTCTAGAGTTTCAATGGTCAAAGCTAAGGTTTAAATCCATAACGAGTTGTTCTTTCCAAGAGAAGAACGGAGCGAAGAATTTGCGAGAAATGTTCGCGCGGGTGGTAAGCTTTCTACTATCTGATCCTTGACATCATGAATTTGTACCAACTCTCGAAGAAGAGAACCGATTTTCCTCTTTGCCTTTTGGAAAAAGCGTGCTTTGTTTGAGTGAGAAGCGCATGTTCACTTTTTCCAACAAAACTCCAGTTTTTTCCAGGTGGAACGTCGAAATCGCCGAACAGCTGTGCGCCGTTGTGATATGTCGATGTCGGAATGTACAAGTCCATCGTCGGCGTCATCAAGTCGTGATCCAAGCGAGGCTATGAGTAAGTCCCTAGCATTTTCGATCACTCCTGCTCCTTAAAAACTCTGTTCGTTGGTTCCAGCCTCTAGCCGATCATCTTTCCTGGAGTTGATCGGTTTCCGAAAAAGGAACGTAGCCGTATCGGCGACTTCATTGCTACCACCCGCAAAGCCGATCCTGAAGAAGCGGAAAAGGAGAGTGTCCGAAGAGGAAGCGAACGGGTTGTATTCGAATATAGGTATACCTTTTGAGCAGTTTTATAGTATACGATAGCATAATAGGAATAGGAAAGAGTGTTCTACAATCTGTTCTTATCTACAGCTACCTACTACATATAATAGTTCACATAATTTTGAGTTCTGCAATCATTTGTTAGAAATAGGTATGTCGCGAGACAATTGTTCTCTTATTAGTTCTTCATTCTTTCTTCACTTCGGCCCATAATGAGTTGCTTGCACTCTTCCTTCCAGTAATCTGACTTCTTCACGCGAAGGATCATCACCAGGGTCTCAGACAGAAGGGATCGCTATAGAGCTGGAAGGGAAGAGCGAAAATCGGTTACAAAAATTCAGAAAATAGACATTTGATCCGACGATATTTTGTTGGAGTAGTCGATATTTTGAGTCGCTCGAAAGTCGATTTATTCGAAATTCAAAAAGATTTCACTCGATCGGGTGAAATGTCAATAAGAAAGAAAAAAGAAAGAAGAAAAACCAAGCAAGAACAGACTTTCGATTTTTGACGGTTTTTTAGAAATATTTTTCTATATTTTTTTTTACGTCAAAGTAATCGTATTGATTACAGAGAACTCGAACCACCGTCAACGACAGGCTGCGAAGGTAAGCCCGCTCATCGCAATTAAGTACAGTCCTTCTCGAAAAGATAGACGAGATATTCCGTGACTCCAGAATCGCGGCGGGACCGGCATGGGAGATGCGTAGAGAGCATGCTCCAAGTGAGAAGGTCGAGTGGGTCCCGCCGCGACTCGGCCAGCCGCGACGCTGTGAAACCGCACGCGCAATCCGTCTCACGCGCAATCAGTCTATCTTTTTAACAGTGACTGAGTGATAACTCAAAGTACTATCTGTTCCTGGATTAGACAAATGGTTCTTTCTAAATTTCTTTCTCGAAATTCCTCGAATTTTAAGAACTATGTACAGAGGCCAGTGCAAAATCGTTTGGAACGTACTGCTTAGCAACGAAGTTCCGAAGCTCATGTAATTTATGTAGTTAGTTAAAATTTGGAAAAAAAAGGACAAAGATGTCACCATATTTGGTAAATGCGGAGCAGAAGCAAGCAGTCCCCATGCTAATTCCTGAATATCACCATAATTCCGTATTCCTACTGTGTAAATCGTTTAAAAAATCCACAAAGAACGAGATTCAACTGCTACCAACCTCGTTACGAATTCATGAACGTCCTCGGAACAGCCTTACCCTTCCTGCTCACCCAAAATGAACAAGTTTCTTGACCAAAATACGGTATTTCTGGCAATTTCTATCTTTTTGGGCTTTCATTAAGTTAGAAGAGTTGCTCAGAGAAAAAATACTCCTTTTTGTCCTAAGAATTCATCCATTTTAAGAAATCGAGTAAATCACAATCTTCCTCAGAAATTCTTGAATACAGCCACTGTTCCCTTGGAATGTTATCTTGCAGCCTCCACGCCCAGTCTCTTACTATCCTATAGAAGACAGCGACGACTCCGACAATCTGCGAACGAAAAGAAAAGCGACTTCTTTCTTAAATGTTCACAACAACTACGAACATCCGGGTGAGTGGCAGCCACATGGATGAGCAGCAAGGAATAAAAAAAATCCAAGAAATTCCCATTTACCTGGGTATTGGGTTTCAGATTTAATCAGAATTGCGTATCAACTATCACGGGCAAGATTTCTTAATGTAGAGCATCCTCAGAGCATCAATTTCAATTCTTCTAAAATTTAGCTAGTCGTTCGTAAAGGCAGCTTGTTTTCCAGATAGCCTTTTACGTGTGGATAGAGAAACTAGACTCCGACACGAAAAGGAAAACCTAGAGGCGGAGATTGAAGAGCTCAAGGTAAGCGGTTACATCTTAGGGTATTGAAACTTCTACGAACTCGGCTTCTCAGATGCGAAATCAACGACTCGTCGAGCAACTTCGCGAAAAGAGCGTGCAGTTCAGTAAACTGCAGTTTCATGCACAAAAACTCGACGAACAGGTAATTTCAGCGAGTAAAACTGTTTAGAAGGATAGTAAGTTCCAAGAAGAATTCATGGATTGATAGATTTCAGTCTAAAAATCACTAAGCCATGAAGAAATATGTATGTAGTCATAGAAGAGACTATCAACTTCTGTTGCAGATAGAGGCGCTGAGCCAAAGATGCGCGCTAAGTGCTGCCATGGACAAACTGACGCTGGATGAGAGAGTAATAAGAGGATCGTTGACTGCACTGGAGAAGGTAAGGCCGATGATGTCACGGGCAAAAAAAAAGGAGAAAAAAGAGGAAAATGAAGGGTAGTTCGCTGTGCTTCCACAGCCGTAGTTTGCGCATGCTCAAGCCAGAACTTTGCAACAGAGGTAATTAGATAGATTCACAGCAGCGCACAGGCTCAGAAAAATTTGTGCCCATTTGTAAGAGATATTTTTCCAATCCAGAATCAATGTCTATCCAGAGATTGATGATATTTTCTGCTAGCCATTTTCAGTACAAAATGTAAAAAGTTGCTTTCAGGTTGAAAGCCGTCTACGACAGTTCCAGAACCAGGTGCAAAGCATCAAATTGGACGCAGCCAACATCCAGCAAAAGGTTTGTGGCTCAAATCTCTTATCTCGGTCGCATAATCAACCGAAACTAGTTCCGAGAAAAAAAGCCATAAAATCAAAACCAAAGTTGGTGAGACTTTGACTTGGCTAGGCGATTGTTGTAGTAATAGGAATATCCTGGAAGCATTTCATTCTCAGATAAAAAACCACAAAATTTTGACTTTGTACAGGGTCAGCACAATCCGATTAGAGCAGGTTTTCTGGCTATAAATTTGTACTTTAGACGTTGAACAACTTGGCACAGGAAAGAAGCGCTCATCAAGCGTGCCTCGAACGACTCGAGAATCTTCAGCGAGAGAACTTTGCTCTGATGCAAAGTAGATATCTAGGTAACGCTTGGAATATTTGTAGCATTATACTACAACATTGTTAAGCCCGGGTCAGAAATGCTGGGGAAAGCTCAGGAGTTGTCCTTTTTTCTCTTCGTCTTGATTATCTTATGGTCAGAATGAGGGCAAAAATATCGCTAATGAGGCAAATTGAGGCCAAACCTCCCGTGGTATTCTAACCAGCCGTGGCTCATTTTGCAATTTTCCAACATTTCCAGAATCCGGATGTGATGACGCGGTTTGGCAACGAAAAATAGACGCGTTGCCCTCGTACGAAACACTGTACTCCTTCACTCAAAACGCTGTCCGGAAATATTCGGACCTCAAATGGACCTTACTGGATCGAGAGCGAGAAGCTGGCCGAGCTGAACTCGATCTGATAGCTGCTCAGTCTTCGTTGCTTGTCACTCATGCACAGGTATGTAATTAATTTATTACTTCTGTAGAGCACCACAAATCCTACATACTAAAGGAGGAGTGAGTCCTCAGAACGATCATTCTCAAAATCCGCTCAAGACTCACTAAACTTGGGATTCCCTCGGAATTGTTGGAGACTTTTAATTGAAATCTCATTAGAAATGGAACCCGTTTTATTGAAGAGCAAAAAACTGAAGAAGATATTGAGAGTTAGCGGCTTCCGCATCCTTTTTGGGTTCTTTTTTTTTCTTTTTTTTCGACTTCTCTCCTTTGTCTCACCCATGAAAGGTGATTCCAGAATGAGCGACTGCGAATAAAGCTGGGAGAGAATCGACCTCGACGTCCCGCCTCATTCCATGGAGAAGATCTGATGAACAGAATGGTGAGTACTGTGTTCACCATCCACTGTTTTACTTTCTACGAACCCTTTTGTTCAAATTTGTTTCGAGCGCCTGCGAGCGTCTGACGCACGCAATCCTGACGTGGGGTTATCCCAAGTAAAACGCGCGTCAAACGTTCGCAACTGCAACGTCAGAGTTACCGCTGTGTTTGAGCCGTAGATTCAAGAAGCTTCCATTCGCAGCGATTATTCGCCAAAACTCGTTCGCAGAGCTTGCTAGACTGTTTTTCACGCACGTATCTCGGACGCACGCACGCATGATCAACAATACAGTATTCGCTGTACCTTTTCGATCCACGTATTTTCAATATTTATGTCAATGTATCATTTCCCTGTAGACCATTCATTCATTCATTCATTCATTCATTCATTCATTCATTCATTCATTCACTCATTCATTCATTCATTCATCCACTCATTTTTTTTCTTTTCAGTGCCTGCCCTGTATTAGCTTACAGAACTTCCCCCCTTCCTGATCTAGAAGTTTTCCAGGCCAAACGTGACATGAACTTCTTCCTGCCGTTCAGACTTCAAGGCTCGCGTATAGAGAACTCCAGAAGGATTATGAACAAGAAATCGATCGACTGCGAGAAAGATCTCGAAAGCGAATTCCTCGCAATGTTTGGCAACGGAAGGAGTGAGTGCTCTTTCACCATTACTAAATTTCTTCACTACCCTATGAAATTTCAGATGCTCCGCCCTCAAACACCCAAGAGAAGCCATATGCTACTTCACGTATCGAATACATGATGAGAGAGATGTCGAATAATAACAAATCGAGAAAAGTCGTACCTCCGCCGCCGTACGTCCGAGATAAGACACGGAACTCGTCCAGTAGACCAATGAGGTGCGTAATTACTCGCGTTGAGCCAGAGCTTCTATGGATATTGGTGAATTCTAGCATGGTCGAAGTTGAAGAACAACGTAGGCTTCGTCGATTCGAGGAGACGCGCAGAAGCATTAAAGTGGTGAGACAGCCCAGTGTGGACAGCTACAATCAAAGGTACACTATGCGCCGTAAAAATGTGGTCTACGCTGGATTAGCTTTCCTGGAACAAGTTAAAAAAGCAGAAATTAAGCATAAGGTCGGAAATGGAGCGGTAAGCTCCCCCTCCTGGGCGGAGTTTGATCACTGTTACCTTTCGCGGATTTCATTGCATTACTACCCATTATTTTATTGGGTATATCATTTTAAGGAAGTATAACCAAATGATTAATCAGTGACTTTTCCCCACAGTTTTCACGAATTCTCTACAGCTGCTGTTGATTTTCAGGTCAATCGATACTGGACAGATGCCCACATCGTCGTTGCAGGACCTACCATTCCAGAGTCCTACTTCAACGCCTATGATGATACGGAAGTTCCCGGATAAACCGCCGCCACAGCCGAGAGGTGAGCATAGGGCGATAGAGTGTGGTGCCTTGTGGGTGAGAAAGGGGCGTGGCTACTGCTTTATAGTTGGCTCATTCGAAGACCTTCTCCTTCCTTTGAGATTTGGTCCACATTTCAGCATACGACCAACTTCCGGACATCCACCGCGTTGAGCGAGTTCGAAAACTCGAGCGAGGCTTCAGTATGGACAACCATGACCGCCCATATACGGACGATGTGCGCCGTCTAAAGGACGAGAGAAAACGAGAGGACATGAGAGGACCGTCCGGCGATGCGGAACGTCGACCTTCGAGAATCCAGAGATCGCAGCCTGTCCATGTCACTCGGATCAAGCCGCCATCGCAACTGGCAGCGCAGCGTAAAGTGGTGAGAAATAAGAAATATTTCAAAAAAAAACCGTTTGTAGAAAAAGAGTCTTCCCATCGCCCAAATTGCAATTTTTCCAGAAAACTCTGGAACCACGTGTGGAGTCTCGACTACCAGAACGCCATCCCGTCATGGAGATTCTCGATCCGCCAAGACCACTGTGCAGTCCACCCCCATGTCCTCCTACAAGTCGACTACCTAAGCCGGACAAGAAATCCTGGCTTGATAAGATTAGAAGCATGAAAAGGACGTAGCATCCTCACTAGATAAATAATGCAGTTAGGAGAAAATTCTTCCGTAATCATGTGATTATGGGCTTTCCCTTTTTCCTCGGGGCTATTCATGCTGGATCAGGTCCAAGTTACGGTAGCTCATGCCACGTTGGCTATATGAGACTCAATACGATATCAATTCCTATTGTATTAGATGTAAATTTCAATTATTTTGTGAATTTTATGTATTTTTAATGAGAAATTTTCCAAAAATAGCTGTTTCTCCTATTTACGCCCGTTTTATTGCTATTTTTCTACCTCTCATTGCAGCTTTTCCTTCTATGGACAGCTCCCTAGCAGGAAGCAACCCTAGGCCGAGGTCATGGATCTCTCTAATTACAGTTACATAACTTCTCGTGTTTGTACTGAGGACGAGCAATGTTAGAATTTTATTTTTGTCCCTTGTGGTCTTTCAAGAACAGTATATGGTGTAGTTGAGGTTTTCTTCTGTCTGATAATTTTATAGATGCCCAATATATGTAACTGGGTGATGATATTTATGGTTAATTATATGAGTTTTGTGACTATGCGGATTGCCAAGTGTAGATTAATTTATAAGTATAGCATAAAGCTCGATCTAAGCTTTTCCATAATGCTATATTCAATAATTAGTCACTACCATTATTCTATGATTCGCCAGCATTATTCTGCGATTCGTCAGCGAATAAAAGCTTAGTTTCCGATTCTACTATTTTTTTCTTCTTTCCGCTGGAGAGCCCTTTATGCGAAAATTTCTCTCTATTGACATCATTGGAAGATCCTCACTAGATGCATCTGCTCTAGAGAATAAGATGGATTTCACAAATACTGGCACACTTTGGTCGCTCCTTGCTGAGCTCTAATTTTGTGGCTCACTCAGGAGTTTTGGTAGAGTAAATCAGCCTAGGATGTGAGGAAAGGGACAAAGCTGAAACTCTTTCCTTGAAGCGTCTCAAACATCGTGATCAAGGGTGAGGGGAAGCCGCGATGTTCGCAAGTGAACTGCGACGAATTTTATAAACACTCCCGGGAAGATACTGGACTCTCGTTTGTCCAGAGTAGACGGGTTTTCCGAGGGAATTCGCTGGGTTTCATAACCATCGTCGCATTTGGTAGTTATTGCCTAGTACCATTCGATTACATATATACTGCTCCTTTTTGAATGTCAAATGCTACTCAATTTAGGAATACGTGGAAAGATCTATCTCCCTGAGCAAGTTCGTGAACCCCGTCAATAGAACATTTTGTGACATTTTCCCATCTAGTTCTCACGTGGTGAACACGCTGAAACCAGGAGACGCTGCTTTCTTAGCTGCATAACATGCTCTTACAAATTTGATACAAGAACAAAAACAACATGACTGGCTTCTGCGCTCCTGTCTAGTATCAATAAGCCGCATTTTTGTCTTTGTAGTATAGGTAGGCGTTATATAAAGTACAGATTTCCTGAAATCCATTATGTGCGGAAAATTCCCTTCCCTCAGGACTTCTCATACCCCACTTGGAAACCATCAAGAAATCAAGAATTTTCGCTGGAAAAATGCGCCATACTTCAGATACAGTGTTGAAAAAATTCACCACTTTATGTACAGTCTAAAAAGTTTCCCAGGCAATCCAAGAAATATGCGTTGATAGATCCCCTGTATTCTCTGATGTTCCACGTGTAGGCCTTGAACGGGATCCTAGCGCATTCCATCGACCCGCGCCCACTCTCTCCACTTCATCTTATTGTGTCTTTTACACCCTGTCTTCGATCGCGGTACGGATAAAAGGAACACGGCGACGTGTTTCCCACGGCTGAGTGGTCTAGTGGTATGATTCTCGCTTAGGGTGCGAGAGGTCCCGGGATCGATCCCCGGCTCAGCCCGAACTTTTGTTAAGCATTATTGAGAAGTGATGCTAATATAGCCGCATTTCCTTTCGACAAACTATTGCGTACTAAGCATACCAAAAGCTACAGGAAAATTTTCCGAAATTTCCATGCAAGCCTTACTATGGCCGTTAAGCCCGCGATAGTTTTTGGCAGATTTGGGCCCTTTCAGTCTCATATTTACCCGTGCTTGTTTATATCAATTTTTATTTATTTATTTTTGCATCTATTGCCATATCAGCCCCCCTACTGAAAGCGCCATTTTTCTCTGACTAATACATAAACCGATGAGAGAAAATGCACAGCTTTTGCGATTTTCAAATGGTCACCTTCCTATGAAATGCTATTGCTATGTACATGCGTTAAAGAAACCAAAAGTTATTCCAAATTCTTTCTGTGTTCTGTTCTCTTTTCTTTGGCTTCTACCTCTGCGCGAATTATGGAACCGCCAGCCGTAGAACAGCTGCTGGTTCCAAAGTCCACGCACGCTGAATGTTCTATGGTTAGCAGCGTCCTTGAAATCACAGCAAAAAAAAACTAACTTGGAAAGTGTGTATCTATCAATGATTATGAGCGAAACGAATTACCTACACTAACCTTGTCATCAAGAGCCAGGAAGAAAAACGTGAAATCCGGAGAGGGCACGACTTCGTCAATTCTGTTTTATTGCTTTTGTATTCTTTTTCTTTTTTCTTTTTTCTTGTTTTTCGTGTTGCTGAGGTCACTGGATATCAAAAAAATCTAGGGAGCGCTTAGCTTTTTTTGGTAAATAATCTATCGAAAGCAGCGAGAAAGACACATATTATATCGAAATCTTCGACTCGGAACCACACTGTAATCCTCCATCATTTGATCATAGAGATAAGAAGAAGCAATTTAGTAGCGCTCAGGACAAAGTACCACTCTGACGCACAGGGAAGTGAACCAGTTTTCAGCGAACGCGCAAAGTTTTTGGAGATAAGGTGAAAACATTGTGCGGCTAGGTTCTGTAGCAGGTTCTAGGTCCATTGGCCTCATGTAAGATGGAAAAATTAACAGAAGCATCAACAAGATTCAGGGTACCTCGCTAGTTACGTCCAAAAGACTTTATGGGCTCATTTATACTATGATGATTCCCCTCTCTGACGAATTCTCATACGAACAGTTTTCCATCCTTTTACTTTCTGATAAAATTTAGGTAAGGATGAAAGCGAATGCATCAAAGCAAAGCCCAAATTGTTGCAAAGAAACTAAAAATTAAGAAGTCAACATGGATGAGATAATAGATTTAAAAAAAAACTAGTAAAGCATTAATTAAGTAATAACTAAGTAGACAATACGAATGGAGGCAAATGGTTACCAATATGAATAAAACAACCACGTATTTTCAGGAAGAATTTTGTTTGTTTTTTAAACTCAACCCATTCCGCACTTCTCTAGCGAATCCATTTTTTTCTGGAGCAGCCATCGAGGTAACACCCTATAAAGTTTCATCTACAGGACGGTCATAATATGGTGATAAATTCTACACAGTGCAGTTTTTCTTCACAACTGGGCTACGAATGAGGATGGCTATGACACAGAATGATTTTCTGTCTCTCAAGTCTATTTTTAACCTGTTTATTTTCTTGGAGCTTTAGCCATCCACTCAGTGATTGGCGCACTGACCTCTGGTGCAAAAGGTCTTTCGAAGCCTTCAATGAACAATGAGCTGCGTAAGTTACTCAGCACTCAGCGGGAAAAAGTTCAGGTGTTATCACTTGTTTCTGCAAGAAGAGATCTACCCTGAACATCACACAAACTGTCGATTTCTTACCCCTTAATGTGTGAAAATGTGTGAAAAGATTATGTACTAAAAGAAAAAAAAAACTCCCATTGATACCTCTTCTGCCATTTTGGTAACGTTGGTTAGCTTTGACTGATATCGAAAACTTGAGCCAGTGGATCAGGATTGAGAGATCGGGATATAAAATTTTAGGAGAAGGAGTTTTTTTTTAATGACAATTCAATTGTATGAAGGCAGAATTTATAAATTCTGAGAGGCCTACATATAAACATATCACACGCACTGTATCTTAATGTAATTACTACTTTGTTCATAGTGCATAGACCTATTATACATATAAGTGATGCTAAGGCAGACTACTTTCCTAAGAAAAATTCCACTGTACGAGTTGCTCACCATTGCTAGGATCCTGCACAAATCACACCATCAGCTCGACTATGACCTGCTACGCTACAACAAGTGAAACCTCTCCGGCAGCAATCAGTTAATGGGAGGTTGAACTTTGCCCATTCGACGATAACGCCATTTGCCGCTATAAAAGCGAACACCTCGGGAAGAGATAAGCAGTTTGCAAAATTGCAGGGCTACGGTAGCTACTGTTCCTAGCGAGATTTTGTGGATCTACTGCATGTTTTAGTTTAATCGCATTTTTTCTACGTAGAAACTAATTTTTCCAAGGAAAACCTAATCCTTCTAAAGCCCCTATTTTTGAGCCAAGCTGCCTCTGTTCCTTTAGTGGTAGATCTCCACTTTTCCGTGATGCCTAACCCTCCTAGGCCTACTTCTACTTCCTATTTGCAGTTCCGGCCTGTGCCTACCTCTCGCCGGTATTTTCTTCCTCTCGCGAGTAGGCGGGACGCTATGGCGTGATCATGCCATACCGTCTACTCGGGCGTAGAAACCTGAACACATGTCACATGTTGACACGGCCCGGTCAGTGCTCAGCCATTCAGTAGAGAACCGGTCCACTTTTCTGGTAGTTGGGGTGTTTTCGAGAAAAATCCCAACTGAGGCATAAAAGTCAGCACTTTTGGCGAATTGATCCATTTAGGACCTCCTAAAATATACCTCCTCCCTCTATTTCCTCAGCATTTCCCCCTCCTTTTGTGTTTTCCTTGTCTTTTTGTAGCTCTATTCTCCTACTTCTTTATAATTCACACCTGATTTCTCGTAGTCCTCATGGTAAAATAATTAGCAGATCCAGCGCAAAGCCTAGTTCTTCCATAGTCAGATACTGCCGACCTTCCCTTAATTGCTGCTCAAAATTTCCTTTTTTAAGCCATTGAGGGAAAAATGACAGTAACTGGGATGAGATACTCCTGGGCTTTGTGCTCAGCTCGGGTACGTTACTGCTCCACAGTTACCAGAGAATCTGGTAAAGTGCTGCGTCTCCACGAAAAACGTAGGAATTTTCCAGAACCTTCCGCCCCATTCGCGTAGTTTCTCTGAATTTGTGAGCCTTTCCAATACCATTTCCCATTTTTTGTGTGTTGATTTTTCGCATTCTCACGCCGTTTTTGATCCATCTAAGGCTATATCTCTATCCCGCAGTTAATTTTTCCCTTGATTTCCAGGGCACAATGACGATTGCAACGAGAACTAACATGAAGAAGCCAGTGGTCGATCAGGCTATCGCGGAGCAGTTCCTCGCCGCTGAACTGGATGAGGTCCAGAAATTGCAGGAGGACAGCAAGAAGGTGAATAATTCGTATAAAATCGTTTTGCAAGAGATTCCACATCTTTTGATGGAAAAAATTGAAAGGATCCACGAAATTTGCTCACATGAAAGTGTTTGTACGAAAAGTTTTCCTCGCGTTTATCACTGATTCACCTTAATTTCTGCCTAACACTTTGGATTACGTCACATTTTTCAAAGAATACACCGGAAATCCGCTAACTTAATGCTGCACCGGAAAAATTCTACAGGATTCCGGATTTCTATTTTGATCCTATTTCTGAAGAAGTACGAGTAAGTTGGCTTTTTTGAGGTTATGAGAAATTCACATCTCAAAAATTAAGTACATGAATTACTGACAAAAGATTTCCCAATCATTGAGGTAGGGTAATACATTCTATTTCAGTACAACTACAAAACAATAGTGGTCTACCGTAACGTGGCTCTCTTCGCTGCACTCCACGTTGGCAGCTTGATCGGCCTCTATCAGGTCGTCTTCCAAGCAAAATGGCAGACAGTGGCATGGAGTGAGTTCAGTTGTTTTCTTGGAAATGAGTGACTGTTCGCTTTGAAGACATTTTAAGTGCTGGACAAGGGGAGTAAACTAGAGATTCATGGAATCTGAGAATTTCGCAAGGTCAAAAAAGTGTGGGTAATTCCCCAAGAAATGGGCGCTTTTCAAAACCGCGTTCGCAGACCCATCCGCTACACGAAGTTTTCTTATCACTCACCCGGATCATCTTCGCAAAAATTACAATCACAGCAACACCTGATAGCTGCAAAGATCAGCCGTCATCAGGGTGACGCCACAGGTTTCAGAAGCAACTATGTCTTTAGTTTTTCAAGTTGCAGTGAGAGTTGGTGTTACGCTAACAGTAATCAGCTGAAGTAGTAGATTGTAAACAGGTGTTAGGACAGAAATGCGTGGAAATGCGAAAGAACTAGTAGTATTCTCTACCATTACAAGTAAAAAAGTTCTGTTATAGTTTCGAAGAGTAGAGAAATTCCAAAAAAAAAAATTCAATGTGGTGTGGTTTCAGTGGTATTCCTCCACATCTTCGGTGGCCTCGGCATCACAGCCGGTGCTCATCGCCTCTGGTCGCACAGATCCTACAAGGCTACGCTACCAGTGCGGATCTTGCTGATGATCATGAACAGTTCTGCTCTGCAGGTGAACCTTGTGATGAGCTGCAGCTCTCATCCTAATTTATACATTTAACCCATTAACGACCGCATGGCTCACCGATGAGACCTAAGCCGTATTAATCTTAGCAGTTTTCCTAGTTGACAACGTAAGCCAGTACTTTCAATACACTTGATTGTAAAAATCCATATTAGAATTCTCACACAAGTTTCGGTGCAGAAAAAGGAGTCAGAAGATGATGTAATATGGAAAAGCGCGAAAACGGCGTGGTCGTCAATGGGTTAGGAAAAAAAAGCAACGCTCTTTGTCAGATTTGTAAGCTGAATTGTAATTATATAATTGAGAGACTGGTTGCGAAAAATGTGAAAACATTCGTCATCATAAGGTACTGCATGGAAAAGCAGTCAGGGCCCTAACTTTTGTCGTGAGATCTTTTCCCTTTTTCTCGTTTTTTTTTCCTGTAATCATTGGAATTCTATCAAAAATAATTAAAATTTCTAGCTTACAGCAGTTCATTTATCGTCTTTTTGTTTCCTGAATTAGGCCCAGACAATTTCCAAAACATGTCCACTCCAAACTTCTTATCTCTGGTGTTTCGGAAGTTCAACCGATAGTATCATGCGATATCGCGGTCGTGGCGTGATCCGTCGTAAGTTCAGATCGGCGTGAACTTGGCCATGAAACCATGACTACTCATTACTTGGAAAATTCAGAGATCACCAGGCCTGCAGCAGCCTCAGGAACCGGATGTACTCTAATCCTTGAATTTTTTTGTAGAATGACATCATCGAATGGGCACGTGATCATCGCTGCCATCACAAATGGACTGACACTCATGCCGATCCTCACAACACCACAAGGGGATTCTTCTTTGCCCATATGGGATGGCTATTGGTCAGAAAGCATCCACAGGTGGGAAAATAGGAGAATTTATCCGGTACTTGTTCTTCGGTTTACTGTTTCTAAGGAAAATCTTGTTCAGATCAGAGAACAAGGAGCAAAGCTGGACTTATCTGACCTCTTCGCCGATCCAGTGTGCACCTTCCAGAGAAAGTGAGTTTATCGTTTGTGAAAATGCTCTCGTGCAGACCCTCGTGACACTATAAAAACCATATGGCTCCCTTTGTGCTGGACCACGTGACACAGTGGCCCCACTAACGGGTTCGTAACCCGGAACCGTGGCAAAAGGGGTGGGTACTGATAACATAGAGGTAACAAAGAAGCCATAAATATTTATTTGGGGGAGGGGGGGGGGGAAATTGGCATAATCCGAATCCTCATCCCAGACATATCATTGATCATTGAGGTTACCCATGGTAAGCGTGTTGATATACGCAAATTTACCTTCTATTCAATACTCTTCAACTTGGAGTGGCATTCATTATCGAGGTAAACGTTTACCACGGGATATCAGAACCTGTGGTGAACATGGAGGCAAACGTGGGGTAAGTTTCGAAGGTAATCGCAAACAACTCGGGTAAGCTCACTGACTACCACTCCTGTTTTACACCAAGTTGGCTTAACCCTGCCAGTAGCCATGGGCTTGAGATTACCCATCCCTCTACACCTGGTCATGGAAGCATCACTGAGATTAACCGAGGTAACTTTGCACGCATGTATTAATGATGGGTAAATTTCTGTGGTGTTAGCAAGCTTACCCTGGGTAATCCCTATGCAACATGCTGTCCTCGACCCTTGGAAACGAAGACCTTTCAGAGAGTAGGCAAACACCGATTGCTTTAGTGAACTGCGGAAAACTCTACACCTCCGCTTCTGAGGCATTTCCCATTTTTTTTTCTCCAAAAAACTCCCAACAAGCTGCTTTCCTACGCACCCAGGCAATATCTTTTTCCTAATGCTCCTCATTTTTCTACTATAATAAATAAATAAATAATTAAATAAATAAATAAATAAATAAATAAATAAATAAATAAATAAATAAATAAATAAATAAATAAATAAATAAATAAATAATGAGGTGAACAAATAAATAAATAAATAACTGAATAACTAAATAAATATGACTCTTTCCAGGTACTACCTCCCACTGGTGCTCATCTTCTGTTTCCTGCTTCCCACAGCGATTCCCGTCAAGTTCTGGGGAGAGTCAGCCTTCATCGCTTTCTACACCGCGGGAATTCTGCGCTATTGCCTCCTGCTCCACGCCACCTGGCTCATCAACAGTGCTGCTCATAAGTGAGTTTTTTATGGATTTTTTAATCTCCAGATAAAATAATCCAGCAATTGGGTCACTCCCCCCGTTTGGGGAGGGGAGGTGGTGCATGGAAAATGGAAAATCCGTTCCCATTGGCGGGTGCTAAGTTTTAAAATAGTCTGTTCATAGTTTGAATCTTGGAAATCGGGTTTAAAACATGGGAAAGCCTCATGGACAAAAAGATAGTGCGCGTCAAGAGAAAGGTTCCTAGAAGATGGCCAAGTTTATTGAATATTCACGGATTGCTCTCTTAGGTTCGGATTCAAGCCATACGACAAGGCCATCTCACCAGTGGAATCAGTATGGACGACGGTGTCTGCAATCGGTGAAGGTGGCCACAACTTCCACCACACATTCCCTCAGGTACTTTTCCTGGATTTCTGGATATAACTTCCCGTTGAGGTCTTCGTACCGCAATATTTCGAACGAACTAGCAGACCAAATTACTGAAACAATTCAAAAAATTCAAAGAAAACTAGGTTGAAGTGCTGTCAGTGAAGTGGAAAAGTACCTAATGTTAACCCATTCAGGACTACCGCACCTCAGAATACTCTCTGAAACTGAACTGGACTCGACTGTTCATCGACACCTGTGCGGCCCTCGGCCTGGTGTACGACCGCAAGTCGTTTTCGGAGGAGATCATCCAACGACAATGCGAGAAACATGGAAATCCTGACCATCGTGGCAAAGCCATTCTATGAGAAATCTCACAAATACATCAGGAATACTAAGCATCTTTAGATTCTCATTCGGGTTGAGTTCTTGTACTGTGTATCGTTTGCTCTCGTCTCACTCCCTCAAATTTTTTTTGTGTGGAAATAAATGATTAATTGCGATTTTCACTTCTCATACACTTGACACGCACTTCACAACAAAAAAGTCCATCTATAGGAGTCAGAAAAGTGATTGGACATAATTGACCTCTTTATTTGTCCCTACATCCCACGAGTGCTCTTGTCTCCCAAACGAGCAATAAGGCAACAACTTAGGACACAACAGTTTCTCAATTCTAGTGCTATGACACCAAAGAAGAACAAATAACTTGTGTTAAAAAATAACTATTCCCTTCGATAAAAAGCGATGTTCTGACAATTCTGGATCATTTTCTAAAACCTGTTCAAGAGTATCTCTGGCAAAGAAGAATTTGTAGACATTAAAAAGAATCAAGCAGAAGCAGAGTTGGGCAATTTCAACGATCTCAAACGCTGATGGGAAGTTGGTGTGTTGATGTAGCCAAAAGGCAAAGAACTTTTCGTATTAAAACCACTTTTAAAAGAAATCGAATTGAAAATGGAATTATCGCAGGGAAAATGCTTTCTTATTCTGGGAATCGAGTGTTCGAAAAAACGCGATGGTTCGTTATAGAAATGAGACTGAACTGTAAAAGTAAATTGCTCATTATACAAGTACTGATCACTCGAAATACACACTTTAACAAAAAAAATCAATTTTTCGGATCTTAGCGAGAAAATCAATGCTATCTGTACCCTGATAACTACCTCAAACACCCTTGTCAACCTAACTTCTTAGCAAGGGAAATGCATGCGGCTATCCACGGGGCTCTTAACAGAACATACATTTTCGGAAGCATTGTCCCAGATAATGTTAATGCATGTATGTATGTATGTACATATATTTTGCTCAATTACACTGATACGCACGGGATATTTTTCGGCCCTTTCTCGGCACAATCGATCATAGGAAGTAAAGAAAAATGAAAAAAAATTCTGTTGAGAAAAGCGACCATGTCACAAGAACATCTGGCGAATTCTCTACCTAACATAGAACACACTTTAGATAGTGGAGTTGTTTTGTAGTTCGTGCAGTTGTGCAAATGTGTATCTAATGTGTTCTAATAACTATAACTCCTAGAACTACTTCAGGCAAAGTGAAAAAGGTCAAATTTAAAACTTCAATACGACTTTCATGGCGCGATGAAAATCCTCCAACTCTCGCTTGATGGTCAGATGCGTTACTCATTCGGCCACCTCGCCACCGATGCTAGGTCAGCTCATCATCCCATATCCGAGCGAGACCAGGAGATTCAAAAATATCTCTTCAAACAGCTCGTAGTCTACAGGACAGGTAATCAAGGTAACAACTGTTGCTATGAGTGGCAATTAATTCATGAAACTCAGCTCTACATGGGATCCTATAGCAATGCAATAAAGAAATTTTTACTACTGGACGCATCAGAACCTTTGGGCAAAAATAATCGACAAACATTAACATTACCTCAGACAATGCATCGGAAAACGGATGGTTCCTTTCGATCCCCAAGGTTAGCCTCACCTATTTCCTTTGTGAGGAGTGGCGATACTTCTTAGAAGAACTTTTGACCACTGTGCAGGGTAATTCATTATACTTACTAGCGTATGCGGTTTCTAAAAGATGAGTGAAACAATGTGCTCCCTATTAAGAAGCTCTTTTCACCCCCCTCCCTCCAAACCGCAGAAAATTGTTAAGCAACTTCTTCTTCCCCTTCGGACTTTATATCAGTGCTGGAAAAAACTGGGTCCACGTAGACTAGAAACCGCGGCGCTGATCCGTATTTATAGGCAACTTTCACTTATATCTCCTTTCTTTCCTAGCGCGTTTATCTCTAGTAAACATTCGATCTTCATGGGATGATGGTGCTGACGATTTCGTCATCTGATTCTTTACTGGAATACCAGGACCTTTGATCCTATCTATTTTAATTCCGTAGTTCCTCTTCTCATCGAATCAGGGTGAAATCGAGTTTTCCAGGGATTGATGAGAAAAAAGACTCATTGTTCTTCAATTTCGTCCAGATCAAAGCCCAAAATTTATCAAAATTGAAATCTCAATAGATCC
This sequence comes from Ancylostoma ceylanicum, assembly GCA_000688135.1. Classification (NCBI taxonomy): domain Eukaryota; kingdom Metazoa; phylum Nematoda; class Chromadorea; order Rhabditida; family Ancylostomatidae; genus Ancylostoma; species Ancylostoma ceylanicum. Next base: position 535,340 of record JARK01001388.1, on the reverse strand, counting down.
TCTTCATTTAGTTCACCTCTTCTTCCTTACCAGTTCAAGGATTTCTCCTGAAAACCAGGAAATAATGTCTGACAAATCAGTGAGAATCACAAAAACCATGAGAAATCGAGATTGCCCTTGTAATTCTAGGAAATCATGGGACCATCTTAGAGACAGCAACGCTAGTTTAGAGATCACCCCTGGAAGTTTCGCTTTCTTTATAGCGCCACATTTCTGGGTTTGTGGGTCAGACGATATCGCCCCCGAGATTGCAACATTCACTTTTCTCATCAGCCGACATCGTAAAGTGAAATTTTGTCCTTAGTTCATGGTCATGTTACCTCTCGTTTTCAACAGGCTTTGTCGTTTTTTGAAATCCGATCAAGATTTTGCTTTAATCCTACTCAAATTGAAATCTGTTCTGCTTCAAACATTCATAGTCTTCCTACTGTTATAATTTTTCGGCCCTAATAGGAATTTTCTCGTGATTTTCGCCAATGGGCTTCTCTTTTCTCACGGAAAGAGAGCTTAACAGTCCTGGACATTTGAAGAAATCCTCGTCATTGGATCCCAATCCCAATCAGTTCCACATCCCTAATAATTTTGCGGTGTACAGGAATTTTTAGTCATAGTGTCATCACATCGGATTACGATTCCCCTACAACGTACCAGTAACCCTCCTAATGCCTAATTTGCTCTAACGGCTTCAGAATGCGCATCGTCTGTATTGGAGCGGCACCGACAGGCTTGGGAGCAGCGTTCCGTCTCAATGAGTTGATCCAGGAGAAGAACGAGAACGCCGAAGAAGTGGAGATGGTTATTCTTGAGAAAGTGAGGCTCGCTACAGCAATTACATCAAGTTAAAACGCCCAGAAAATTCCAGGACAGAACGAAATTTGAGGTTTTGTGGGATACTAACATAGCTTATCTCATCATCTATAAGACAGAACCGCGTCTATGAGGCGGAAACATTATCAATCATTCTCTTCTACAGAAGTACAGTCTGCGTTATATATCTCTTAGGGAATTTCGCGACTTTCAGCAGCTTCCGTAGTGCTCCAAAGAGCACTAAAACAGTTTTCCCATAATCGATGATGATTGGAGCTCCGAATCCGTATTTCGCCATGATGAAATTCTTCCTGCGAATTAGGAATGAAAAACTTGTCCCACTGTCGGCAAAAAAGCACAGATGCCTCCAAAGTACCACTTAATCATCTTATTGACATCATTTTAGATCATGAAATAAGAATGAAGTTATGTTCCTAAGTTAGTGATAATGTCATAAAAATGATCTATTACACCTAAAGTAAGAATTATCGGCAAAATTTCACTATTATGTAAGTTTATTGTCCCCTCCCTGGCAACATTTTCGTGCCTACGTTTTCACAAAAATGTGTTATGTTGAGAAAGCAAAAACTCTGGTAACATGACCGCAAACCCCTCTGCTTTTGGCTCACATATTTGTTGTTGTTGTCCCTTGACAAAGTGAATTCAATAAAGAAGAAATCTCCATCGTAAAAATCTCACTCATTTGTATCATTACCCAGTCAACAACAGGAAATTGAGGGTGTCACTTTTGGGCAGCCGGCAGGTAACAGCCTTATATTGGAATCGAAATACCCAACTGTGCTCTTTAGGGAAATTTCTTCGTCCCATGCAACACATGCAAAGATTGAGTTTTATATATCCTAGTAAACTTGGTAAACCTGACTATGATGCGACGCAAATCACACGTTTTGGTTTTACTTATAGTTATCTGCAGGATCAGGAAAAACACATGCTAGATTTAAAAGCTTCGTGATTATCAAAGGCAGAATTTCAGATAAAAAAGCGAAGTAACGATATAAAAATGAAATATAATGGACATTTAGTAGAATGACAGGACTTCAATTACAACTAGCAAGCACCAAGAAAGTATTTCCATACTTGAGAAGGATTTGCTCTTTCGCAAATCCTTCTCAAGGGTGGAAATACATTTTGAATACCAAAATTAGCAAAAATTTAAACGAGTTCTAAAACTAAGAGCGGCAGTGTAGAACTGTGAGAAAATTTGGGCCAACTCCATGCCCATTCGAATGTTGCTGCTTCACTCAAAAACTATAACATTTTTAACATTTTTTCAGGAAGCCTATGCTGGAGGTCTTTCGTGTACAGTCAAGGACGAGAAGGGCTTTCTTTGGGACATGGGAGGTCACATCACCTTCAATCATAACTTCCCTTATTATGAGAAAGCTGTGAAATGGGCTGTGGATGAATGGAACAGTCTTCAGAGGAATTGCATGGTAAGACAAGTCCACTACAGAAAGATCGGGAAACGTTAAAGTTTAGCGGAAGAAAGGGAAAACTTCTCATGTACAACCTTTTTCTAGTCTCCAGATAGGAAGGGAAACCATGCTCACAAAAACCCAGGTTGAAATAATTAGATCTACAAACTTAAAAAAAGAACCAAAGAAACAATCGTGTTAACGATCCACGAAAACCATGTACCCTGGAGAAACCAGGCCATTATGTGAGTGAATCTATTCAAAAATCTGCAGAAAGTTGTAAATGGTTATGCAAATTAATGGAAACTTCTTAAAGGATGTTTAGAAAATTCCTCGGATTGCCGAATTACGGGAAGCATTGACGAAATTTGACCATTGGAAGTTTCTTGGGCTGTTAAATCACTCAAAAAGTGACTCTTTTCAGAGTGACTATTTCAGGTCGATATGAACTACCTGTACGACACCCCTGGCATCCATCTGGTCCCCTACCCAGCCCAATTTGCAGTACCACTTTTTCCAGAAGAGGTTAAACAGGAATGTCTCAAGGATCTGAAAGAGCGCTATGAGAATGTAAGAAAGTTAGCCACGTTTACCTCAACTATAAGTACAAAGAGATCCTTTTGAGGAGCCAGAGGGAACACCAGAGAACTTCGACGATTGGGTTCTGAAGCATTTCGGACCAACTATCTTGGATGTTTTCTTCAAACCATACACGAAAAAGGTATTCGGACAACTGTTACTAGCCTAATACATTAGGTAAGGAGATAAAACCTTCGTGGATTTCAGGTGTGGACAGTTGAGCCAGGGAAGATGTCCCCAAACTGGGTTGGAACTCGAGTAGCTAAACTGCCACAAGAGAAGTTGGAGGAGCTGTGCGCGATGAACCAGGAAGAGCTGGCTGTAAGTTTAGATGTCCTGATCACAAGTTGATTGTCGCAATACGCAATGAGATGAATTTTAGAATGCAGATTTCGGCTGGGGACCCAACTCGTGCTTCACTTTCCCTAAATATGGAGGTACCGGAAATGTGTGGAACTCCATGGCGAAGAAGCTGCCGAAGAACTGGTTCAGATTCAACACTAAGGTAAAGGTTTAACGAGCAATTAAGAAAGGGTTGGAAATAAGAGAAAGGTAGAAGGACGTTTCAGACAATATTTCATTTCCTAGCAAGGAAAAGTGATGGAGTTGAATGTATCAGATTTCGTTATTCAGCTAAAATTTCAGTCCTTCTTTTGAAAATGCTAATCCCTTCCTAATTAGGAGTCTTTTTCAGCGAAATTGATAGTAGTTGTCCCATTGAGTCCCATTGAGGAACAAATCCTCTCCAAAAGGACAAAAATCTACAATATCCAGTCTATCATTTTTGATGAACAACATTCATCGCATAAAGTTGCGTTATTTTCGCTCAATCGTTATAAATTTGTAAGATTGCAATCCATCAAAAACCTAGATTACCAGCAAGAACTGTAGCCAACTGATTTACGTACCTGTGTTGAATCTGGCTATAATCGTCACGAGAAACTGATTTAACTTCCCACCTCGAAGTAACAAGAATTCTGAAAAAGAAGAAAAACTCACTGGGTCGAGAAATCTTCGCCGAACTTTGCATAACCTGACAGCATGGACGTTCTAGTAAAAGCAGAAATGTGCAGTGCAATAATAATATAACACGAAGAACAATAGGGAAAACCTGAAACGGTTCATTGGAAAGCGTATGTCTATCAATGCATCCAGGATTTCGAAATACTGGAAAACAAAGCAAAACAAAACAAGTGGGAAAAGACCTGACTTCCTTTTTGTACTATTCCCTCATGCGAAACTTGATGAGGCATAGAACTTCCTCTAGAACTCACAAGTGAAGAGGGGAAGTCTCAAGCAGGACCAAAAACCCACAAAAATGAAAATTTGAACAAAAAATTCTCACCAACGAATGGCATAGTTGGCTAGAGTAGAGAGGCCGTACAAAAACAAAAAAGAAATACATAGAATTGATAGGATTAGAAGAATGGAACAGAAATGAAAAAAATAGAAAGGAAAACGTTCAAGGGGTGCACCGAAAAAGCGTTGGAGGGATGCCATATGCAAGGATTTGAGAGGAAGTAAAAGTTACAGGTGGAGCTCCATGACGAAATAGAACCATAACAGCGGACCCTGCTAATGTGCGGGTCAAACTCTAAGGAGAAGAAGAAAAATGCTTGGGACAGAAATGCTCTTCACTCTGATAACTAATCCTGTAGTGAGAAAAAAAAAACGGCAGAACGATCGGCTGAGCTGGTAGAAAAGGAAAAGGAAAAGAGAAGAACTGATGAAAGATGAGAACAATGATATGAGTTCCGCTCTACGCATATGTCTCACTGCGCAAATGATCAACGTGGTTTTAATGCCTAGACAAACGACAAATAGTTAAATTTTACTGTACATTTCCAGGTTGTGGGAATAAATCCTGGAGCGAAGTGTCTACAATACGTAAATGGTGATTCCAACGAGGTGAAGGAGCTTGACTACGACATTCTGCTCAACGCTGCCCCTATTGATCTGCTTGTCAAGGAGACGAAACTTTGTCCAGAGATCAACGTGGATCACAATAAGGTAGCGCTATGTACCCAGGATACCTTGGGTTTTTCTGGGTTTAGGTTAACGCTTTAGCGGTGTTAAGGACAACTCATTAAGGTGTTCATTGTCGGCGTAGGCCTCGAAAAGCCCATGACAGAGTTCCTGGAGAAATTCACTTGGCTCTACTTCCCCGATCCAAATGTGCCATTCTTCCGTGTGACAATCCTTAGCAGATATGGAGAGGTTGGTCCCTACAGAACTTTTCAAAGCAATTTTTTTTCCGGATGTAGGACCCCATGGTTATATGTGCTCCCGAATGTGATTCATGTTTTTGATCGTACGTATACATGTTGATTGATGAGCCGACGATTGAATGTGTATAATTGCAGGTGACACCGGATGGCAACAAGTACTGGTCGGTCATGTGTGAATGCGCACGGCCGATTGATGATCCGGTGAGTTGGCAGAGAGATACACAGTTGCAAACAATTCACAAAAATTGTAAAATAAATGGGCAAATCAATTGTTAGTACGTTCAGTAGTAGATATTCGCTAATTTTTCTAAATTTTACCCTCAAAGTTTCCGTTTTATTTAGCAAAGGGCTCAACAGTCTCTATTACCACTATTTTACTAGGATTCATATCCAGTCTCTATAACCGCTGTTTCACTAGGATACATATCCATCAGAACAAGGGACGAATCCTGTGCAACAAATTAATTTTATGGAAGTTATTTTACAGATCACTGAAGAAGAAGTCGTCAAGCAAGCTATCGACGGATTAGTTATCAAAAGCATGATCCAGCGCGAAAAAATCGTCTCTGTCTACTCCACCACCCTGGACTATGGATATCCTATCCCGACTCCTGCTGTAAGTCAAGAACAAGCTTTCGAAGGCGAAAAACAAGAGAAAAAACAGTAAAAAAAATGAAAATATGTGCTGGTGCAAGTCATGCTCTCGAAACTAACCCATACTTTAACCTGAAAGTAGGAAGTCTCGAGTAAAAGTTTCACTGTTACTGAACCCATATATATATATATATATATATATATATTTATTTATTTATTTATTTATTTATTCACTTATTTATCACACCACTAGCGGTCCGCAGCAATAATCATAACCAAGGCAGAATTGTGAATTGTAGCATTACTTGAAGAACCTTCTGGAATCACTTAAAGAACCTTCTGAAACTGAGGAGTCCATTAAACACATGAGTTCCGTCGAATATATGTAGGTAAATCGCGCTAGGGATAACGCCACCTTCCACAGCGTGAATGGATCTTCATTCATTTCAAAAGACATTTCTCTTTGTTTTTTTCTCCTGTTCACAGCGTTGTTCCCCTTTTAGCGAGATCCTGAACTAGCCCGAGCCCATCGTGAACTCGAGAAGCACTCAATCTACTCCAGAGGCCGTTTCGGCGGTTGGAAGTACGAGGTCTCAAATCAAGTGAGTCACTTCTCTCGGCACATCCTTATACATTAATCGCAACATTTTTTGTTCACTGCGAGGAAGTATGCGTGGTTATGTAACAGCAAGCTGATGGAAGATCATCTCCTTTCCCCACTCTTTTCATGAGTGGGGAAAGGGTGTGAGAGACAGTTACATAAACTTTACTGACTGTCTCAAAAAAAAAACCGCTCTGTATCATTCGTTTGAGTCCCGCCGCGCTTTTCTGCCATCTTTTGAAAAGAACTTCGAGTACGATTCCAATACCAAAATGTCGCTTGTTTGACGAGGTCCAATTTCATTGTTTGACGTGATTTATATGAGCCACTGATTTCAGGACCACTGCTTCATCCAAGGCAAAGAATTCATCGACCGTGTAATATTGAATGAGCCAGAAAAGCTCTACAAGACAGGTCTCGCGGAGAGACAGGGTTAAAGAGTTCACGGATAGGATATTTATTTCCTTTCTTCTCGTTCTTGTATGGACTGACCTTTGAGACTAATTTATTGAGTGCAATTAAACGATTTGTCTTTATTTTTCTTCAACTGCTTTACGTGGCTTATTGAAGTCTCCTTTGTCATATATCACTACTGTCTAGCTTTCAGCGATAACGCCTTTTTCAAACCTTAATGTTAACAATACACTGCATTCTCACACTGAACCTAGTACAGACATGTAAAACAATAACAATACCAGTTGCCAGATAGTCAACAAGTTTCTCAACTTCGAGGCACGATGGTGATTGCTACCTATATCTCGACAGCTTAGCTCACATGTGAATACAACGAGACATGAGACAGTTGGCAGCCCCACTCTCATGATGACATTTATACAATGAAACAACCATGGAGATGCAGGAGGGTCATATATGCTTCTAATCAAGAGATCAACCGTAATACATCCCGCAGCTCCTATCTGTTGTTGATTTCCGGGTTATGCTTTCGTACTCCCACAGCCTTCATTATTTTTCTCCCTAACGTTCGGGACAGCTGTCGGTGGAGAACGATCACTTTGGAGGACGGCTGATTTGCCTTTCACATTTAGCACTAATACAGAGAATTTCCCTGGATTCTATACAAACACAAACAAACGTTTATTCACTTTACAAAAAGGTGCACAACTGCTTGGATGCAGTACACAGAAAAGCCAAAGTAGACAAATAAACAACGGCATGGGTGGTTGAGACATTGCAACGTGGATAATACAGTAGTGAATTGAATTGTACAGCACACCTGGATCAATCAAAGCCCATCACGCATCGCATCGTTTATTGCAAAAATAAATACAAAGAAGGTCTCCGGAACACTACAGTGCACTATCGATCGGCGATGGTGATCTACTCGGGTTCTACTGGAGTGTCGCCTTGGCCGGCGCGACTATTGCCCTTGTTCTTGTGCATCACCCGCGGTTTATGGCTGCTGCCAGCGCGCGAGACTCGCTTCATTCGAACGGCTGAAATTGTGGATTGTTGAAAATTTCTCAGAATTTGCACGAGTTTGTAACCGATAGAGGTGCAGCGGGGAGTCATCGAAGGGTGCAATCGACAAACACAAACAAATACATGCAAAAGAAATAGTAGAAATGAAAAATAAAGATAATCAATATGCTCGTTTCGTTCCTACCCTTAGACGGAACACAGGTAAAGAGAGAATAACAACAGGGCAGATTACTGAAAAATGCCCTTAACTTTTTGTTCAATGAAGTCCGACAGAACTGAGAGTCGGATTTGAGATTGACACCCTGATGAACTTTCCTAGTGAAAAAAGTAAAAGAGCAGATTCCGAGTCATGGACGTATCTTTCCTCTGATTTTGTGAGGTAGATTATAATTGATTGGTGGATTACACCTAGGAGAATGCATGCGTGCAATTTGGACCACACTGGGAAGGTTCGAGATGTCAGTGATGGCGTTCATGAACGTTCCCGGGAAGGTTCGCTGTTCCCGACCATCCAGAGCGGACGAATTCTTCCTGCGGAAGTGAGTGTATTTTTCCGAGCTTCTTGTCTAAGCCGTTGTTGACAAGCAATAATATTATAAGTAGTATGGAAAGAAATATTATTGAAGAAAAAGAAAATTTTTTATCAAAGAATAATGTCCCATTTGCCCATTTCGTTTTCTATCCATATGCGGGTAAATAGGATTACTAAGTATGGCTCCTACGGTAACTTGTCAGTATGGCGAGGAGGGCCTTTGATTCGATAAAAAAGAAACTTAAGCATGTTTTGCTCAAAGTAAGAAGTTGTCGATCATATAATTGTAGTGAGTATAAGAAATGAAAAGCAAAAAATGGAAGACAGATCTTATCATGCATTGGTAAATAAACGTTTCTTGAGGTGCACTAGAGTTTACTTTAGTTTGGATATCTTTCCAATGTCGGAGAGAAACAGATATATCATCAAATAACACTTCTGCTTTGGCTGAGCGGGAGTCCTAACAGCTTCCTGGGAATGTTTACGAATCCCGAAACTTGTCCCATGTCTCGACCAACGACTTTGGTCCCCATTTCCGCAGTGATTGGTCACTGCGTGACCGAAGAAACCAACCAGTGCACAATTAGTCATGCATGAGTACAGTGGGCGTCGATGGCGGTTGCCTTTCCGCGACCTGGAATAGCACGTGGCGCAGCCGCGCCGCTCGAGCAGGAATCCTCTCTGGGGCAACAAACCGTGGGATTCTCTTGGTAATTTGTTAGTTTTCTTGTTAATCAGCATCAAAAATGATTAGCAGCTATCAAGATAATCCAGATTCGCCACCATGGCGCCGATTCCATCGTGGGCGGCGCGGTCGCGCCGCGTGCTTTTCGAGGCCGCGGGAACGCCACTGCCATCGACGCGCACTATTATCTGTTCTATTCGCAATGGGCGTAAGTGATAAGGACTCAGGGAAAAGAAGTTGTATCCCCGATTTTCAACGTCGTTTTGGAGTCAGAGTACAGTTCCGGTAGTCTTCATACTCCTTCGTCTTCATTTAAGGCATGACTGCTACTATCGTGCGCAATTCTTGAATACATCTTGCGCTTCTACTCGTCTACTGTGTTCTTAACTACTGGTGCAAAGCTTAACTGAGGCATTGCTTTGCTAATCTATACCAATCATAATTGTACCTACTGAATCTACTTGTTCTATGACATCGGACGCAAACATCGGCTCTTCCGGCTCCTCTGCCTCACTGGGAGCCACCTCGTCCGCGTTGCGTTTATACACAGTGTGCTCTGAATTGGATTAGATGACCCGGGGCAAAGTGACGCCACGAAGCAACTACTGGAGAAGATTTATTTGGCTTATATCCAAGAACAGTGCAGTCAAAAATTTATGCGCTCTGGGAGCAAATCATTCATGATCTTTGTTTTTGTCTGAGAACTTAATGTGACACACCATGTCCGCCTGGTGCACGATGACCGGACGATCTCTTGAATGGATGGTGCGATTCTGAATGCGGACGTTCAGGCGGACATGGTCAAAAATCAAAAATCAATGAGGGTCTTACCTTCACTGCTGCTTCTCTTGTTAACGACGTGCTGCTCGTGAGTGTCACGACGTTTCCTCTCGGCGTGACCATGGAATTCGTGGTGCCCCAGCTCCTCCGTCTTGTCCTCCTCGCTTTCCTGGGAACGACGCAGCCGTCGTCGCTCCTCCTCGTTCGACTCGCCACTATCTGAGCGCTTCTCTCTTACTGGATGTTCTCTGTGCTTATCTGAGATTCTGTGAGCATGACCATGGATAGGTCGTTGTCCACGGAAATCCGTAAAATTTTTTGGTAAGGGAGATAACCCACATTTAATGTTTCTTTTTCCAATTTTGTGCTCTCCTGGTGAGTGATCTTTTAGAGACGGCTTCTTAATTTCCTCCTTTTCCTCGACATTGTGCTCCTGAAAGGGAATTCTTCAAACTTCCGGAAAGCATGTACCGCACATGGACTCCTCTTTATTTCTTTTTACAAAATTCCAGGAACAGGAGCAACCAGCGAGAAGCTGAATCCAGCCCTTTGAAGAAGGGATATTTGAGTAAAGATTAGCTAAATCTGCTAAAGGTCTACTCCTCGGAAGTCTTCCTTAATTACCAAACGATCTTAGGGAAAGGAAAAATCAAAGCACACCAGAGCTTTACACTTACCCTAATGGGTCAACGGCACAAAAGTACAAAAAAACAAGCAAATCCAGCATTTTCATGGATACTTTTCCAGCACTATTGTTTTTTTTTTTCGAGTTTCTTACCAAAAACGAGTGTTCTCCGTGGACCAGGGCATTAAGGAAACAGCTACACACCTTATAAGCTTCAAAAACGTAGGTAGGGGGAATCCTTCTATTTTTGGCTCCATGTGGGCGTACGCATAATATCTTATTCCTGTTGTTCACCTTATCATGCTCCTCTCCTTCTTCCTTCTTGTCCTGACACTCTTCTTCAGCATTCAATTCCTCAAGCCGAAAGTCTTCCGGCATTTCCTCGTCTAGAGGATCAATGTCTGGGTCTGGTTCGTGGTCGGGGCTGTGGTGCTGATCATGGCCCTCGGAAGGCTCCTCCTCTGCACTCTTTTCAGATATATGGTTACTTGTGTGGTGGTTATCTGGAAAAGAGCCTTCTCTCCAGAATAAGTCTGCAAAGAGGATTCAGAAGTTGAATTTCAATAAGGAAATCGCTATGTGTGTGAAAAAAAGTCCCTGATTAGTTTAGGTTGAAATTCTGAATTATGTCTCATGTAATTCTCCGTAATTTTCACTCTAGAAATCGTAAATCAGATGTCATACCACCATGTTCGCTGTCGACGGGATGGGAGCGAACATATAGAGGAGTTATGAGCAGCAGTACGACCAGCAATAACTTCATTAATCCTGAAACGAGTCGTTTTAGGATAAAATCTATGCTTAGTTGAGAGATAGCATAACGGTAGTACACGAAGAGTAATGAACAAATGGTTTCGAAATGTGTCCAAAGAAAGTGCGTTGAAAGCATGCTACCTCCCCTTCACAACCAAGGAAATGGCATTGAATTTCTGCATGGACCTGCTCCTCGTTTTTTTTTTTCAAATTTACTCTCTTCCAAGGCAAACTTCCGGAAATTCGGCAGAGCTATCTCGTGACCTACAGCAGGAGACCCGGCGGAAGTTCCGAATCATCTCCGCGGAAGTTCCGAAAAGGCTCCGAGTAAGTTCCGAGATCAAGCAAGCCACATGGAGCGATGAATGCCTCCATCATTCGCAAGACCAAAAGTGAGGAGTCCGAACTCCACCAAAAGTGTTTACGTGGCGTATTTTCACTGGGAAGGAGAACACTTCCCAACGAAAAGCTGATATAATTATCAAGCAAAACATTAATTTGGTGGCTATAAGCCGGAGACAATCTTGTCGATTTTGTCTGCAGAGTGCTTCCAGTTCACTTGAGCTCTTAAGTTAAGCCATAACCCCAAATGCCTGACCATGTTATGGTTCATTCATAGCACCAGCAGTCGAACTACGAAGGATTACGAATCGTGAAGCACTGTTCAATATACTATGGTAACATTTATGGCCTTCTTGTAAAGACCAAGCATAATTCTTGGACACTTTTTTCGAATGTCTCTAAGCTTCTGACATCAGATGCACGTGGGAACAAAAATTACTTCTAGCTATCTAGCAGTGGTAATACGTTCTTCAGGATCTTACAAAGGCAGCATCGCGGAAGTCACGCTGAAGAATAAAAGGTTTAATTAGCGATCTTGGGAAGGGAGCACAAAGGGAATTGCGCTCATTTTTGACTTGGAATAAAGTTACGTTCATCACGCATAAGCTCCCTCCTCCAACTTTCCGCGGATGACGACACTGGCGGGAACAGAGAGGTGATAGAGGAGACATTATGAAATCTCCGCTAGACTTGCTTCATGGATCCCAACCTGGTAATGAAGACAATCTCAATATTTTCAATTCTCTAAAGGTGGTCAGACTTTAATTCCGCTCGCTCTTTCTGAGAGGCTTTGACGCCTTTGAAGGCATTACCACCTCGCACCCGAACCATGTTTGGTAAAATACGGGAAAAATCCATAGATGAATCCGTACACATGATGATGTTTCTACTTATAATGAATTGAAGGGTTTTGAACTAAATCATGAATTACAATGGTATATAAATCAGGCTTCGAAAGCAAAACATATAAGCGATTAGCTGATTTGAAACGGAAACGGACAGTCGGATGAGCGGCTGTCAGAAATGGGATCAGCGGTCTGCAGCGGTACGCCTCAATAACTCTGCTTTTATACGCGACTACGTAATCGTCGTTGTGAGGTTATCGTAGCCTCGAAAATTGCCCGTCAACTTTGCCCGAAAATCGCTGTTGTTTCCACGTGAATGTTCAGCGAACTTCATGCCAATCAAAAAACGCCGGTTGAACGCAATCGCTGAGATTCGGGATGATCCTAGAGGTTAGTTCATGGGGATAGAGTGAAGTAGCACAAGGAAAATCAAGGAAAGTTGGCAACATTTATTAATTTTCCGAAGATTCAAATATACAGCAACATCCTGAGAGCTACGCATGCCAGAACGGCATTTGTTAAAATTTGAATTTCCCGCGCATACAATCGAGTTTGATTTGTCGTCGATTCTGTGTGAAAATTCGCTCAACAGCCGTGAGTCGCCGCTTCATGTCCGTGGAAAGATTCTGAAGGCAGACGGTTGCAGTAAAGGCGTTAATGGGTATTCATTAAGGAACTTACGTTGAAGGACGCGTACATATTGTTCAGCTGGCTGTCAAGGTCCCCAATTTGATTCCTCATCCGAAGCAGTTGTTCTTCCAAGGATAACATACTCAGCGGTTGATCTGTGGACTCAACTGCTGCTTCGGAGAGAAGGTCTCGTGAGCGCAGCATTTCTCGGGCTGGAAATACCACAAATTTTAGTTGAAACCGTAACCAAGTGTAAGACGGTTGACCCAGTGGGTAAAGATATCCAACTGCACCCCTTACTCCAGATGATCCATTCCTGGGAAACGCTTCAAGCGCTAGTCTAGTGGTATTTCCTTTTCTGTTACTCGTCATATAGGTGTTTTCAAATGGGATAATGGACCAGGTAGGGGCAGCTGGATCTATAGGACAATTCTCAAGGAGCAGAAGTTATCCTGATTTCCTCCTGTTCATTGTAACGTCCTAGACACCAGATACGTCATAGATGACACACTTCCAGAAGCTTTCCACAAATCTAGAGGCCTTGTCTACTAAAGTTTGGCCTAAGTAAATGAACGCAGTACCCCAGTCGTTCTCGGATTTACCATATTCTCATAAGAATCCCCAACACTCACCATTAGAAATCAGAATATCCCTATCTGTTGGATATTCCTGTAAGATGGCAGAGACGTCGTCCTGATTTAATATGTAGACGTCCGAATAACCTTCGGAGCGGAGTGAGACAGCTCTCCGATCCCCCAGTTGATTCCCAGCGATTAGAATTACTGACAGCTCCCCGAATGTGGCGCCGTCGGTGAGGGTCTGAAAAGAGGCAATTTCAGCAGCTTTTAGCTATTTCTGCATGTCACCGAGAGAAAATATCAGAAGCGTTCATGCCGTTCGATAAAGAAACAGCAAAATATTGAATTAGCCTTGTTTCTCATCTTTTTTCCAAACGTAGATTTACTAATGCACACCATCACCAAGTTTGACTCGAATATAGTTTGTTTCAGAGTTTCTATCACACTCCTTTTGTAGATCGTTTATTCAGTTCATGGGATACTTTCTTCGTTGATGTTAATAATGTTTCTAATTCTCTGTGTTGCTTTCAATCTACCACTAATGCACTGTGCATGTGCTGTAAGCAGAATTAAATCAAAACGCACAAAAAGGGCAGTCAGAAACCAAAAAAAAAATCAAGGTATTAGAAGTAAAATTGCAGAAACGAATCCTTAGAAAAGAATTAGATAAATAAATAAATAAATAAATAAATGAATTAGAGAAGCTCAGAAAAAGTAAAGAATTCTTAGTGTTGCTCTCCGCAAGAAATTGATACTTACCAAAGCGGGCGTCGAGCTTTCCTCGTCAATGACTCGTAAGGTTCCTCGTTTTACGATGAACATTTCCTAGAATTAACTGAGAGCAGCATAATCATATAACCGAGGCTGTTAACTCAAAAACTGAATAACTTTGAACAGATTGCGGTTTGAGCCTTTTTCTCTAACAGAATATTTTATTCGGAATTCCTGCAGCAGATTATCAGTGAAGAGCTCACCTTTGCTCTTTCACCAGCTCTGAACAAGTAGTCATTGGGGCTGTATATCTGTTGCTTGATCCTCAAAACAACTTCATAAAGAAATCCGGCGCTGCACTGCTGAAAACAGAGGGAGAATGAGAACAGATAAAATGAAGGAAAGGGGAGAAACCAAAAAAAAAAAACAAATCACGCCGGTATTAATCAACGAATTGTATGTCTAAGGGAGGAATCTCATACATACACATACCTTGAACAGCTCCACTTTCTTGAGAGTTTCCATGTGCAGATTCACCGCAATTTGACCCTGTAACCTTGGCGGTAGTACGTACAGTAGCTCCTGTAATTGTTTGTTGTTAAGAGGTTTGGAAAAAAGAAAGAAAAATTTGAGCTGACCCCGGAAATCCGGGTATATCCCAGGGAAGAGGGAACGAAGGGAATGGGAATCGTACCTTCTCATCATTGAGCTGGTGCTGAGAGTGCATGTATGTAACACAAGAGATCACCCGCTCTTGTATAGCCGGGGTTACCATGCTGAAAACGCAACCAGTTCATTTTAACCCAGAAGTTTTCCCAGAAACTCCAGGACAAACCGATATTTCATATAGAACTTTATGCCGTCCATCTTCTGTCGAAATTCGTACACGTCTTCGTTCATTTGCGTGACGACACTACCGACACCACCAATAATTGTGGCGAAAACCAACACGCCAATAAGGGTGTCTATAACCTCGAGCATGTTCTGAGGCGAGGAGGAGGGATAAGGCTGCAAATGAAGTTGTAAAAATATTAACAACGATTATCAAGCAGTAGCCAACCTGCTGTCCACATGTAGTAATTGTAAGCGCTGACCAATAAATACTCATGCTGTACTCTCGCGAGAAGTTACCCATATCCCACTTGACAAATCTGGAGAAGAGATCATTGTTACGCTTATTAAATAAATTCTGGCACTACGATGCGTAGTTTTTCTATCCCAGCACATTGGGAGAAACCTTCTCATTACCCTGATCATTTCTGGAAGGTTATGGTAGGATTACCATGAGAACATGGAATAAATCACCAGGTAAGGAAAAGAAGTAGCAACTGAATTCGCAATCACGGTGATATTCACGTTCTAAAGCCTATCACTCTCCTCAAATATCATTTTAGAAGAATTTTGAACTCAATCAACCATGAAACTTCTGTAAGCTTACAACAATGCTATACCAGTACAAAACAGTGTTCTGGACCCATCAATTATTACTGCTCCAAATAATCTTGATGATCAAAACTGGAGGAAAGGGAGGGCTAGAATTCCTTTTTGAGGCTTTTTCTTTTTTTCTGGGTAGGAAGGAAGGGACAGTGCTTGGATTTTTGCCTGGAACAGTGCTATTTTTACTATTCAAATAGAAAGAACGTTATGGATTCTAATTGTAAAGTCAGAAGTGAACCTGTACGGGTGAAAGTCGCTCAGGGTAACAATTGTGATGAAAAAAGATTAAAAAACGAAAAAAAAAACACTGAGAGGGTAGGGAAGAACAAAACGATTTTCCATCAAAACAACTAACTTCCCCTCCCAGAATGCGTACATCTCCTGCATGTACTTGGGCCTATGGTCGTCAATATCCAGCAATGTGAAGTTTTCTTGGAACTGACAATTCTTGTCATTGAATACCTGAAACATTTTGAGAGTTGATATAAAGTAGAATAAGATCTGTTAGTGGTGTGATGTAGAAAAAAAAACTGTAAAAGAAGAAACGCAAAAGAAGGCTGGGTGAAGCGCAGTCAAATAAGCCTGAGTTCATTCCGTCGATAAGTGAAAACTTGTCCTTCATTCTCTATTTCACTCTTCATCTGCTGTTCTTTGATTCGTTCAGGAAGAGGCGCTAATGCGAACGACAATCAAGTGAAAATGGGGCGGTGCCGCAGTTGCACGATTGGTGCGTTTAGGAAGGGAAACCTATGCGAATCTCGTTAAGTGTCATAAAAAAGACTATAGATCTAACAAAAAGTCATGGAAAGGAAAAAAAAAAAACGAAAAAAATAAGGGAAAGGCCCGGCTATGTAACAGAAAATGTCAGAATAATTTTACTTTGGTATCAGTGAAGAAGGGTCTTTAATCCGAACCAAATGGGTATAATGTGAAAACCGTTCCTTTGTTTAATTCCTTCACATGTAGTAGCACACTCCCAAGATGTAACGTAGGTTAATACTACATTTCATCGAAAATGTTGTTAATAAGGGTACATTAAGCTGTTGGAGCGCACCAATCAAATAACAGCGGCCCCGCCCCGTTTCCTCTAACACCCCATGAAACTTCTATGGTTGTACATAAGCGTGAACGATGTAACTTACTGAACATGTGGGAAATCGAGGATCAAACACCTTGTAGTAAGAAAATCCGAAAGCACCTGTGTCGTCCTCTGGAAGTACATACTGTTAAAAAGTGTTAGCAACAGCTAAGCCTAGAATAAATTCTAAAAATACATTGGTATTCACTAAACGGATGGCTTTGCCCCAACAATGAAGACGGTAGGACATTTTGCTGATCCTCAAATACGTAAGATGAAATACTACCTGATAATCCCTCAGCCAAGCTGAACAGAAAATACACGCATGCATTCCAGTGGAAAATAATGTAGCACGCAGTCATAAGAAGTGCAATTTTGGAGCCATGAGGAAATGATGTTCGCTTTTGAGTCTTGTCGATGAAGTCATTGAGACGATAAGCTAAAAATCGAGTCTTAACAAACACTCATTACAGACGTATGTATGTACTCATCAAGTTTCGAAAATGAACAAAAACAAGGGCGAAAAATGGGAAAGTGAAAGGAAAAGTACTACGAAATTGCCAAAAAAAAGCTCTATGCAGAAGCTGCTCAGAAATAGATGCCTGCTTAATTCGATATGAGCTTGTATGAACAATACTACAGTTGTTTTCCAGGCTATCCTCTCAAAATTTGAATGCGGAATGTTATGCTGAAAGAGAAGGCAGTCTCGCTGTCCACTATTGGTGGTCTTCTGTTTAGCTCCACCCACTCGACCTACTACACCATCCCTATCAGGACAGCCAATTAACTTTTGCCTCCCAGGGACGGGAAATACGTATGAGGGAGTGACTTCTAGCACTGAATCTTCCTTCCCGATATATAGCCCCACCTTCACAAAATTTTAGGGAAAAAAGGCTTACGGGCATTACATGTATTCTAGGACGTATTTACTCACCTTTGAAGAGCCGGATGGCTCTAACCAGCGATATAGTACTGTAAAAAATAAGAAAGAAGTCAGTTGGCACCAATGCAAGCACATCAAGGTAAATACGATAGCTGCAAGAAGAGCATAAAACATTTTTCACATTTCTAGTTCACGTTAGCATTAAAAAACACGTCCTGTTAGAATCTTTTTTACATGAGTTATAGAAAGAAGTCCTTCTCTCTGAACATGCCTAATATGTAATAAATTTCATTCATTCGTTTTTTTTTTTCAAAAAAATGAAATGAACACATTCGAACTGCTTGTTCATTCGGTGTTTCAGAAAAATGGCTTATTCAAACCATTCGTTCATTTGAGTCGTTCATACAGAGTGTTGTTTGAATAATTTGTTCACTGCATTGCCTAGAAAAACTAATATTCGAGCAATTCGTTCACTCGGCCATCCAAAAGTGGAAAATTCGAAATGTTCGTTTATTTGGCTAGGGAACACTTGGCATTCGCATAATAATGGTGTGACGGTCATTATAGAGTCATACACATCCACTAACAAGGTCATGCCTCAAATGCTCGTTGCGACTTTCGCAAATCGCCTGATGAGATTCTGATATGTCCCGAGGCGGACCTTTGTATGTGCAAGTAACAAAGGTTGATATGGCCAGGAACGCTCATTAGAGATGATATTATATAAATACAGAGACAGGATCAGATGAGATCATATTACTTCATGTCGTATAATAAAGGATGAGTGACACTATGAAAGATATCTCATTGAAACGGTATTGGAACGAATATTCGATTCATTCAGTTCATTTCAGTGTTATTAAGAGTTTCAGTGTATTTCAGAGTTATTCAGTCATTCGGCGGTTTCATATGTCGTTATTCGAACAATTCATTCATTCGAGAAGCCAAGGAAGTCCTAATAATTCGTTCATTCGCATATATTGAAAGACACCTCACTCGAATTATTCAAACGTTCGAACATTCCAAAAAACCTGATATTCGATCTATTCAGAATTAAAATATTTCAAATTTTATGTTTTTCGAACCATTCAAAAATTCGAATGTTTCAAAAGTCATCGAATATTCCAACTGTAGTGGTTGCTGACTTGCTGGCAGTAAGAAGTTATGACACAGCATGCGCCAGCCCTCACATCCCTACCCCTACCCCCACTTCTACCTTTCTCTCCTCTGATTCGGTAACTACTACCTAACATTTCATCACTACCGTTCATTGAACGAGAAAAAGATGCATAAACGTTCCCCATTTGTTCCACATTTACATTAATAAATGTGCATTTTTCTGAAACATGGAGTACGTTCGGAAGCGATAATGGCGATTGGGTAATGGAACAGGTATTGCCGATCGAGACTATAGGCTTATATTAATGAAAGAAAAAACAAATGAAAATTGAGATCTGTATCTTTGTTTCAGTGTTTTTGAGTTCAACCAGCGAAGGAAACTACTCATTCCCAATGGAGTTTCTCACCAATCTTACCCAAAACTGCAGCACTGGGATCTCACCAAACCCAGTCAACACAGCACCCAGGGTAGAACCCGTCTTACCTGCACTGTGCTCGGACCGACTACTGAGATTGCTCATGGCAAAAGTGTCATTTTTCCAAACTTTAAACTCTCCCAGACGCACTTCAGCATGTTTACCTGTACGTGACAAGATCTGCACCCAGCAGCAACCAAACGGTAATAATAATACCCACGCGTATAAGATTATCCTTCCTATGATGCATGCGGACCATGTGCTACGGTCATATGCGTTTTTACTCTATCGAATCTATTAAAAAAAAAAAACAAACCCCAAACGTTATAATAATCAATACCTTGTTGTCATTATTTATTTAGCTATGAAGAATGAAATTATCTCATCAACGTGAAATTTCTATTTGATTTCCTTCACTGCTTCTTTCGCGGCTGCCCCTAATCCAATCAGCAATTGCCCTTCAATGTCGTCAAGCTCTATTAGATCATGATTGCCACCACATGAGGAAGAACGGAAAGGAAAAACGTGAACAGGTGAGACATACACTCGCCAAGAAGTCTGCACTAACCTTCTGTAGTAATTCTTCGACGTCATTTTTACGTTTTTCACCTCGCTTCCATCGAAGGTATAGGCTGAAAGTAGAATATGAAGCTATAGATAAATAAGAACTGAATGATGATGTCTAACTAACTTGTTCTTGATTGTATTAGAATATCGAGTAAAAATATGCAGTCAAAGAAGAGATTCAAGTAAAGCCAGTAGTAGAAATAGCCAATGTACACGTCATCGAATATGAAAATCACCATAGCCAGCATGTTATAGAGTAACCCTAGTGAGACTGCACATGTCCAGTAGTAACAGAAATGACCACTGGGTGAGACGTAGAAGAAGACCAAGCGCCTGTAAGAGCTGGATATCAGTGAAACAGGAGGCTGGATTCCAGATTATCCGAGATGGCGGAATTTAACCTCTGAGATTTTGCCAAGAAATGCTCGGTACGCTTCAACCCTAACTATCCGAAACGATTGATCTAAGCTAAAGCCTAAATTAGATTTTTTGATCAGTTGCTGACAAAGCAAGTCTCCTAGACCTAATTCTGCTTCATTCATAAACCGGAATCCAGTGAAATATTTTGAGCGAAGGCTCGAAAGTTCCATTGCTCGAGAAACTGAGTTGAGAAAAAATTGTTGAGTTGAAAAATTAAAAACAAAAAAGCTCAGTTTTTCTTACGAATTATAGACCCATTCAGCGATCCTTGCTTTGCATACATACCTGCTCCATTCAGCAACTTTTGCTTTGAATATCTCAAAGCCCGTGATTTCAGTCTCAAAGATCTCCTCTGGCGCAGCGAGTATCGGCACGTTGTCTTCTCGAGGTGGCTGAAGTGTAAAGAGATTGTGTGACCTACGAAACCAAAAAAAAAAAGAAAAGAACGAGAAACAGCCAGCCTTTGCCGCAGTCTGCACATCTAAAAACCGAAGAAAAAGTTAGCAATATGTAGCTAGTTACAGATAATTTAAGAAATCGAGCTCTCAACCTCAAGAAGGGTTCTATATTTTCACATGAGAAGTTCTGCGAAAAACAAAAGGAAAATCCTGTTTTATTCTGGACAATCAACGACTTTAAAGACGTTTTCAACGACTCTTTAAACTACCCGTATGCATCACTTGAAGGATGCATGAATCTCACATCCTAGGTATTTATGATTGCCTAGGGAAGTAAATAACTATAGTCACGGAGGACTGGAGACAGTCGCGTATAGGTAAATGTGTGCCAGATCTGAGGCAAATTTGCGCACGTTACACATTTACCATTTCTCAGAAGTTGCATTCATCATTGAGATTATCTAAGGTTAACCTATAGATATTCCTCGATCTCCCCCACCACTGGCACCACTCCTTCAACACGTTATCTTGTAAAGAATTAACACGCTGTTAGTTTCGAAAATGGTCATGGTAGTGCTAAGGCAGCTATTCTATAGATATCTATGTTATCCACACTCGCTATCGCTCGGTAGAAATCGTTTCCGCCACACACATTTCCACTGGAATTTGTATAATGCTGTTTATAGCTGGTGTAAACGTACCGGTTCAAACACAAGAGAGTCATTAATGTTGGACGAACGGTCTTCTTCGTGTTCTTGTGCCGACATCATCCAATTGCGGAGAATCTGAAGAGCAATGAAAGTCTATGAATTGGCTTCCATCTCGACAAAACTGGAAGCGATTAATGCACTGACTGTTAAACACTCGTAAAATTCTGGCAGTTCACTTTAAACAAAGGAATTCCGTATGTAATTATGGAGCCTTACGCTGAACTGGGAAGAGACGTGACTGTTCTGGATTCAGAAGAAGGACAAAAAAGGGAAACGTGCTAGATACGGCCAGATGACTCTTACCTAGGTAGAGACGAGTAGAGTAGCCAAGTCAACGTTGAAGTTGAGAAAGCTAAAGCGGCTGAACGCAAATGTCAGTTAATCAGCCGAAGAGCAGCAGCATCACACCGGAGCCGATCCATAAGCCGGACAGAAGAGCCGCGGCCGGCCGGATTTGTTTGGTATGCGTATAAGACGAAATCGATCGCGGAAATCCTTCATTTACACGCCTTGTTTGTGTGTGATTATCACTATCGTCGAGTGTCATCGGGCGAACAGTTGCGCGCCGTTCCGTTGAAGGCAGCACAGGCAGCTTAATGATGGCTGCCGGAAGAGTTTTTCGGCCAGCAGTAAAACGACACAAAGGTCTTACAAGTTTTAAAGTTGCTTCAGTTTTTTTTTTTCGACGACGTTCACAAAGAGTCGGCTTGATGGGGGGTATTACGCGGACAGTGTACACATCTTCAGGAATTTGTACTTTCACCGTCTACGGCCACTTCGTCGCAAAACCAAACCTTTTGGGAATTCCACAGTTTCTGGATATTTCTCTGCAGTTTTTATGTTATCACATAAAACAGATGCTAAGATGCATTGCTCGCTTGTCGTTCCTCGACAAACTATGGCAACTTTTTCATGAAACCAAATTTTTAATTTGGAGAGATTCTAGAATTTTCTTCATAATTTTCCCATTCTCACGTAAAACTCATGCTAAGATGATGGATCACACGTTTGTTGTGTTTCAAAAATAAAGCTAATGGTGAGATTGATGACCGTAGTTTTTGAAGTTTGTTATCATTCCCAGTTGTCTTCCACATCAGCATTTTTGCAAAGTATTCAATCATCCAGCCACTGTGGGCAACCATGACAGCAATATCGAAGGCGTCCTACTTCCATAGGACTTGTTTTGAACGCAGCTCCTACGGATAGCTAGCTTTTAGCCCGGATAAACTTTCTGAACTTCCACAGAGCTTGATTCACCAATGGAGCCTGATTTTCAGAACTTCCATTGAAATCACGAGGCTAGTTCTGCATAGGTACTGAGGAACCTCCAGGAAAAGAGAAAAGACATGAAATTGCTTCGAATGTTTCGCGGAGCTTGATTTGTTATCGGAAGTGCGCGGTATCCACGACATAAGTTCCAACATGTTCTGAAAGCGAATTGCTGGATGGCACGTGGCTGGCTGGTGTGGGTATATCTGACGCTTCCTGGTCTTTGCTACATGGCCTGACTTACTATCAGATTTTCTGTGTATCTGAGTAGTCAGCAGCATGCCAACTGGCCTCATCAACGTACCCACAAATGACTCAGAAACCTTCTTGCTGCCTCTTTGTTGCAGTAGGGCCAGTAGTTATGTTCTCAAGGAGTAGTTATCATGCTTGTAGGATTACCCCATGCTTGCATCAAGCAGTTTCTGATTCTCTGTTTCAGCCTTTTTGTGAGTTCATCTGGATTTTACTCTGGCGTACCAACTTTAGTTGGTGTATGAAATAAATAAATAAAATAAATAAATAAGGGAATTTTGCGAAGATTTAAATTCATTCGGAACTTCCGCGAGCTTCTTGACAAAAAAATGGATCGAAAGAGTATCATATCACCTAGCAGGTTTGCATCTTTTCAGCTAGCTGATGCGGGTGCATGGACCAACGCTATAGATGTCGCAAAATCTCAGATAACAGGTACTTAGGCTAACTTAGGCAGAAAAGCCTAAAATGTATCCTTTCTATTGAAAAAAAAAACTTTTGGCCGTAGTCTCGTAGTTTTTGCAAACTAGAAATTCTCCATTCTAACCAATGGAACACTGCTTACCCTAAGAGATGTTGACACAGTTCCCACTTTGGAGTTGTTTTTCCTAAGCATCGAGAGTTTCTAATTCCGATGTTTCTTTCTGCTCTGGAGGAATCCTATTTTGTTATACCTTGCCATTTTACCATGTTGTTGTCTTTGGTGCTTCTTTGTAGCGCACTTTTAGTGCAAATAAATAAATAAGCAAATAAATATGAAAAGTCGGAGTAGAATGAAACGAATCTTACATTGTTCTTCTTCTGTGTGTTTATCTGCTATCCTACTTCAGACTGTCTTAAAAATTATGTCCATAAAGTCAAATCCGATAATAGTGCGCATCAGATAAATGTACCCTTAGGATTACTCATGCGACCACGAAAATCAAACGGATTTTCAATGAAAGGAAAATTACCCATGTTATCATGAAACTCTTAATCTGACGCAGCTTACTTACTTACTTACATATCACTTATTGTTACTTGTCACCTAAACGGGTGGTCCGGCTTCTCAACGCTGCTGTAGGTGACACTGAAGTAAGGATTGCTTGAACGACACGTTTCCATTCGTGACGATTCGCAGTGGTAATTTTAGCTTCAACGATACTGTAGAGTAGCGTCTTTGGATTCGCCTCAACTAGCTTTATCCAAATTTTCCTTGGTGCCGCCCGCTGCACTTTCCAGTGCGCAGGTCGTTTCCTCCACAGTGTGGTAGTCTGGAGGGGTCCATTCTGTGAACATGTCCTGAGCAACGTAGTCTTCGTGTTCGGATTCGTTCTTCCACCGTCGGTTGATGTCCACAACTGTCACGGACATGTTTATTTCGGATGCAGCTAAGGATATTATTTGCAGCTAAGGATAGGATATTATTTCGAGGATCTGACGAAGACACCGCATTTGGGAGGTCTCATGTTTGTTCAGGTCCAGCTTCAGCAGGGTCCATATTTCAGATCCGTATAGAAAGATTGGCATCACTTATGCTCGAAATAGACCCATTTTTGGCATTAGCGGGATGCCGTGATATAATAGCATCTAAAGCTTTGTTATATGGACAATGCTGGCTGAATTTGCACCAACAATTTCCGTCGGGCGAAGGGTGAAGGTGCCGTCGCTCCAAGTTTGCCGATCCTACCCTGATAATCGAGGAATATGTACTTGAACTCATCATACATAAATTATGTCACTCCCGCTTGAGTTCAAAAGTCCCGCGGGGCATGCCCGCAGGTTCTGTTGAGGCGTTCTGGGACCTGCCGCGAGAGATAGGTCGCGAGGTGGCTCTGCGTAAGCTTCGAAAAGTTTGTCTGAATGAGCTCCACTCCCAAATCCATGAAAACACACGGACATTGCTGCCTTCTGATCAAAGGGAGAGGTCGCAAAGGTCACCGGCAAGCATTCAGAGAAGGTGTCCGGAACTGCTTCAAATGCCTTTGCTTCATAAAATCTCTGTGTCCTGACTCTGTTATAAAGTAATAATGAGCCTCCTACATACGTGTTCAGGTGGAA
Organism: Ancylostoma ceylanicum; assembly: GCA_000688135.1. Lineage (NCBI taxonomy): Eukaryota > Metazoa > Nematoda > Chromadorea > Rhabditida > Ancylostomatidae > Ancylostoma > Ancylostoma ceylanicum. Next base: position 510,585 of record JARK01001388.1, on the reverse strand, counting down.
GTAATTATGAGCACCCTGTGTTCAGACACGTTGGCCAGCTTGAGGTAAGCATTACATTTAAGGTATCCTTTCAACTGCAAAACGGAGCTTTACATTATCGGCTGCTACCAGTTCGTGTTGTCGAGCAACGCAACGATCGTTGCCGATATTATTACCGCATTCGGCAAAAGTGTCTCTAAACATCCTACACTGCATCACCGGTCCATTCGCCTTTAGTTTGAGGTGTAGACTTTCCTGAAGAATGCCGCCTAAACCACGACCATGTCACAACACAAAGGAGATGCTTCGACTATCGTAGTTTCCACCAGTCATGACAACCGCAACTACCATCCGGGCAGAACTGGTTCGGAAACAACAAGAAGCGACTAAAAAATTGCCAAAGATCGCAAGCAATGTCCTACCCTCACAGTTTCCGACCTCAATTTTACAACATTCCTTGAAAAACCAGTCCTAAACTAGTCGAGCTTTTCTGGACTGCCATAACCTTCCTGTTTCGCACTGTCGACTTGTCCGTTCTCAAGGAAGGTCTCTTCCGACAGCTCCGATTTTCCTAGAACTGATCCAGCTGAAAATGGTAGCCCTTGCCCATTTTCAGCTTCACATTCGTCAAATTTAAGAGCAAATAACACTCTCCTAAATCGATGCAGCAGCACCTGAGCATGGTTTCTTTCATTACTTTCTCCTCACCTAAATATTTCACTGAGCCATTTTCGCGCAACAAATTTCGTTCTAAAGGTGGAATATGAAGACTTTCACATTTATTTATTGTACTTATGTATTCATTTATGTGTTTATGTACAGTGGGCATCGATGGCGGTGACTCATCCACGGCCTCGGAAAAAACGCACCACGACCGCGCCGCTCAAGACAGAATCGTCACTGCAGTGGCGAATCTGGGTTTTCTCGGTATTTCATCATTACGTTTGATGTTACCCAATAAGGTAGTTGGTTGACTATCAAGAAAACCTCATAGTTTGTTGTCCCGGAGAGGAAATCCTTTTTCAGCGACGCGGTCGCGCTGCGTGTATTTCGAGCTCTTTTTGCTTCAAGCTGCAGTAAAATCAAAGATTACATCGTGTACTATCCATAAGAGAGCAGTACCCATTTTCTCATACAGTAGATTCAATACCTTATTCTGTGGTGCCCCCGCAAAAGACTTTCCCGCACTCCCGTGAAAACGTTTGCACCTACGGAATAATATAGCGTTATAGTATTTTCACTAACCATTGCGGTTTTGACAACTCCAACAAAGCTCTTCTTCCCCAGCGGTTCCACATCAGTGTTAGAGTCGACGGCTTCAGTTGGCGTTGACGACTGATTAACGTCTATTCGGGACGATCGGTGCTCCAAAACTTTCGTAGGTTTCATCGCCTCCATTGCCTGAATAGCTCAAAGCCTCTAGTGAATGAATTTGATTGCACTTTTCGCGAAATAAATGCCCTTACTATCGATTCCATGGTCTTTATAGACGACTGGATAGGATTAGAAATTGTGGAATTAGAAACAGTCGGTGCGGAGCCGAACCGCGTGCCTGCTTGCTCTGGAAAATTGTCCTTCAGCGGAGAAATCTTCAGAGATATTTTTTACTACTGTTATTGGGCTTCGAGAATCCGCTCAACTGCTCAAATGACTTTATATCGTGATGGTAACTGGCTTTATTTCTTTGCCTTTCAAGCGTTGTAGGGTTTGTAAGTGAAGAGGAGTGATAATCCTGAACGCTTTTGGCAACACAAAGCGGAACACCTACCTGACACGGCCACATATTTGGAACTCCTGGGCGACCTGGCCGACATCTGGGGATTTGGCAGTGGTATTGACACGATAGCGATGGAAAGCTTCAGGCGTGAGTAACTGCCCTGGATTGGATAAATTTCTCTCTGGAATATGAACCATAAGATTCCTCATCAAATGGGACTCCACCATAAACTACGATGACTATGGGGAACAACGACAACTGAAAATAGGAGAAGCATGCTTCCAAAAAACTATCTATTATAAAAGGTGGAATTCAAGTGGAAAAACCCAGTACATACGTGAGACACATGCTCAATATTCTACATGAACATGGTGTGTATATCAGGAGACACAAGCTTTTCGCAATGCGTAGGGTTCGCATTTGAGGGTACAGGTCCTCATGAGGCGAAACGGGGCGGGCGACGTTCCTGTGATTGGCCGCTCCTTTGACATTACATTATTTTCCCAAAAATTACATTATTTTTAATTAATTACATTATTTTTTATATATTTTATTTAATTAATTACATTATTTTCTTCATTATTCATTACATCATTTTTTTATTTGGAGATGCATTAGACTTGATTTATACTTTAGAATCCTTGCTTGAATTGCGTTCACCATCACCATCTACTTGCATTTTTCTACACTTTTTCCACAATGCATCAGTTCTCAACTACTCTTTTCGAATTCCTGCTTGGATTTCGCGCGCAGCTCATTTCGCATTGTTTTTGTATATTTTTCTTTGCGATACGTAAGTTTTGGGATAGCTTTCCGAGTGTTAATTCAAACTTTGCTTGCAATTTATTTGACTTTGCATTTTTTAAAATTTCTTGCACGAAGCAACTTTATAGAAATTCTTGTGTTCCATATTTCAGGCTAAAAGGGATATCTGCCAAGTGGCTGTAGCTCGGCTAACGTCCAATGGTGTACAGCTTGATTTGTGACGGACGAGTTGCCTTTTCACAGGGAGGCGCTCGCTCAGTTGCTGCTGACACCACCAGCAAGAAAGACACGAGAAAGAACATTGCAAAAAAGCGGGAAGATGCAAAGTGAAATCATTTGCGCGCGGAATTCAAACAGGAATTTGAAAAGAGAACTCGAAACTGATGTGTTTCAAAAAACGCCGAAAATAATGAATTGTGCAGTTGAGCTCAAGTTTTTCTTTGAATGTTTCATGAGGTGCCACTAGTTGGGGTAATCATGCGCGACTGCATTAGTTCTCTTCCATTTTTAGTTCATTCGCAATTGTGAGTGGAATTTTCACACTAATGTGGAGGTAGCTGTTATTTTATTTTGGAACGCCTTGTTGTCGGTGTATTGAATAAATAAAAAAATAAAAAAAGTAAATTGTCAGACAAGTTCTGCCCGATGTTCATGCCAGAACCCGAAAAGATGATCCAAGCCTAATGCATTGAAGATTATGCAAAAAATGCAACGAGAAATGAACTACACGAATTTAATGTAAACAACAATTTCGATTGAGAAGAAGAATGCAAAACAAAATTCGAATAGGAGTCCTATGCATTGCGAAAAGTTTGTGTCGCGCAAAATACACACACAATCAACAATGTCGTCACTATTAATCCAAGCAACAAAACCAGTACTCTTACTACTGCAGAATTTGAAACTAACTCTAGAGATGCTAGTAAAAAAGATCCGCTGAGCCATTTTGCTTCTTGCAAGACAAAGCTTCTCCATAACTTGGAAGAAGAAGAACGGAAAATAAAGCAACTGAGAGGGGAACTTTTGGCTTATCCACATTAGCCCTGGCTGATCCCCGTCGGATTACCACCTCACCTCATGCTTGGATAATTGAAAGCGGGAAAAACAATCTTGATACGAAACTGCTGGAACTGTATCTCAATTTCCTTTTGCTCAGACCAACAATTTTCGAGAAACAACAATCTCATCCTGTTAATTTCATTGTGGAGATGAAGACGAGATGAAGATTTGGCGAATGAAATTAGGTGGTGTTGTGGTAAATGAGCGCATTTTCGCCAACTGTGAAAATCACCACTCTTCGGCCAGCTATTACACGTCATCCAATCGTTAATTCATTCATTCATTCATTCATTCATTCATTCATTCATTCATTCATTCATTCATTCATTCATACCAGAATATCCTGAACGCTACCGGACAAGTTATTATTTATTTATTTATCATTCATTCATTCACTCATTCATTCATTCGTTCATTCATTCATTCATTCATTCATTCATTCATTCATTCATTCATTCAATCATTCATTCATTCACTCATTTNAATCTTGATACGAAACTGCTGGAACTGTATCTCAATTTCCTTTTGCTCAGACCAACAATTTTCGAGAAACAACAATCTCATCCTGTTAATTTCATTGTGGAGATGAAGACGAGATGAAGATTTGGCGAATGAAATTAGGTGGTGTTGTGGTAAATGAGCGCATTTTCGCCAACTGTGAAAATCACCACTCTTCGGCCAGCTATTACACGTCATCCAATCGTTAATTCATTCATTCATTCATTCATTCATTCATTCATTCATTCATTCATTCATTCATTCATTCATACCAGAATATCCTGAACGCTACCGGACAAGTTATTATTTATTTTTTTATCATTCATTCATTCACTCATTCATTCATTCATTCATTCATTCATTCATTCCAGAATATCCTGAATGCTACCGGACAATTGATTATTTATTTATTGGACACTAGACGGTATGCCCGGCTTCGCTCGGGTGTTTTATTTCTCCCGGCAGTTTAACGCTGACGGCGACAACGACTAAACCCAACGATCCTTTCATAGTGCCCATCATTTTCATGATCAACCCAGAAAATCCTTTTTTCATTCACCTCTGTCAGAAAGTAGGAGAATTTGTTTTGCAGGTAAATTCTTCCGTAATCCTCGCCATGTTCACGTTCAGCGTGTTGGAGAACCCCAGTGGACGCGTTTTTACCTACCACTAAGTAACTGCAGATGAAATCGACAAAGTCGATAACTCCATAAACTCGTGGAATGGGGTTGTCATATTCGTGTTCAGCGTATCGAATAACCCCAGTAGACATGTCCTCACTGACCCGTGGACGAAAATTGCGAAAAATCAATAAAATCGATAAATCAATACTTGG
>JARK01001388.1:490483-505143 GCA_000688135.1 Ancylostoma ceylanicum | reverse complement strand
AATCGATAAGTCAGTCGATAACCTAAAGTAGCCTAAAACCTCCGCCGGCCCGAGATGCATATGTGTGCAAAGTTTGGTCCCGATCGGTTAACTCTCCGCGATTTCTATAAGGAACATACATACACACATACACACATACATACATACACACACACACACACACGCACAGACTTTCTACTTTATATATATAGATTTACAAGTACATGCAATGGTCAGTCATACACAATCAAATTGCTAGTAATTAGATAAGCGTACTCAGTCTTCTCCTGAAACAACTGTATTTCTTAGAGAACACATGAGTACGTAATAGTTTTTTGGAATCGGAACAAACTCTTCGCAAAAAATTTCGATCTGATCAGAGTTTTAGCCGGGGTGGTGGAAAGCCTGAGTGGAGCTCCTGTTCCTGGATCAATAATAGTGAAAAATTCATTTGGGTCAAGTCTGATCAGTCTTGCTAACAATTTGTATGAGAGTATTAAATCATTGCGCTTTCTTCTCCACTCCGGTGATTTTAGGCCAAGGATTTTATTGCGCTCAATTCCTGGAGGAATTTTGGAATAGGGTAGTTTATACACTCTGATCATTAATTTTCTAGTAAAATTATTTTGAAAAATTTCAAGCGTTTGAATGTCTTTCTTTCTGTAAGGATTGAAGATGGAGGTATCAATTCTAGTATAGGGCGAATGTAGATCTTATATGCTTCAAGCAAGACGTGAGTTTCTCTTGTTTATTATTAATCGTTTATTATCAACTGTTTCTGATGTGTAACCTACTCAGCGAATTGCTCGGAACGAAGTTTCATTCGTTCGTTCTTACATGCTTTCAATCAAATACTTTCAATCATTTTTCGCTTAGTCAACGACAGCTTTGAAAAAAGAAAAAAAAAAGAAAAAAAGAAATAGCATAGCTTGCCAAGTCATATTAATGTCTATCTCTTAGCATTTGTCTTTCTCAATCCAGTATATTGTCCGTTCATCTCTCTTCTTCTCGTGGACTGCGACATGCGATTAAAGGCAACACCAGCCGAAATCATCGACTCGGAGCTGAGGCGTGGGTGGTAAAGTAGAGAGTGAGAACATCACAAATGTGGAAAGAACACAAGGAACGGTGACTGACCTGCAGAGAAACCAGGATCGCGGCCACGGCCATAGCGGGTTTTCAACGAAACGACGCGCCAGCCAACGCCATCACCGTGGGCGGTCTGGCGCAGTGAATGCGTGCAATACGTACCATTCGCAGGCTTTCGTGGCGGGACGCACGCACACCCCACAGCAGAACACTCGTCCGCGCCTTGGACACATGGAAAAAACGCCTTTATTTCTTGCATTTCTCGCGTCTTTCCCGCAGTTTCACTCCTGCCTATGAGTCTACCGTCCCCAAAAACCCCGACATTCGGGAAAATCTCCAACGCAAGGATTTCCGCGGGTGCTGCCTTCAAGAAGTTGAGCTGGCGTACATCTTCTGAATACGGGTTCAATCCCCTATAAAATCAGCGTTGTTTTCCCAGATGGATGTATTTTCCAAAGAAGAAGCTCCTTCCAAGTGCTTGCATGAGCGTAGTCAAGCAGTTCATCTTGCAAGAATTAATGTTTTCATAATGACTGCATTCATTTTTCAAGTGAAAATGAGTGGAGAAATAAACGTATAAATTGTTTCGCCCACAGAAGGATGATGCTGAGCTGTGGCTCTCTTTGAGAAGCAGTCCCGAACATTTCCAGGTTGGTTGTCGTCTCAGTAGGTGAACGTGTGGAACAAATCTGCTACTTTTCTTCGACTTCGACAGCATCACATTTGCGTCTCGCTCGCTTTCACCCGCACTGGAACACGTTTCTTAGATGCGGTTCGCAACATTCCTGGCTCTTTTTGCCCAAAAGCTATAAGAAGGCGCTCCGAATTGACAGCATCGAGAAGGAAATAGAAGCAAGTTACTGTCACGGCCTCCCCGCACATCATCTCCGGCAGCCTCCCTTTTCAGTTTACGTTGTATTTTTCGCTTTTGTTTTATATACCGCCACTCACGTAGAAGAAATCGTCTTCTTGCTAGGACCTTTAGTTGCATAAAAGTGCAGGTATGCAAAGTATAAATGCAGCAGCGAGAATTCGCAAGAATTGATATTCCGTCATTTCTTCCTTTCCATTCCTTTCAAGTGTTCGCCTACACAGTGATGAGAAAACTCTCGAATAGCGATCTCATGCTCATATTTCCTGATTGATTTGAAACAATTTTGTTCTGTTATCAACTGCTCAGTATTCCCGACCATACGGTGAGGTCGATGGCGCTGCGCTTCTCGCGGACATGGGTAAGGTACGACCGCGCTGCTCGCGCTGGTTTCCGTAGCAAAGTATAAAGTTTGCTTGATAATCAGTTAGTTTACTTGATAATTTGATTGAAAAAAACTCCCAGGGAAACCCTGACTTGTCGCTAAGGTCGCTAGTGCGATTCCGCAGCGTGCTTCCCGTGTCCTAAAAAAAGCACCAATATCGACTCTCTCTGTACTTTTATGATATGATTGCACGTATGTAGCCCATGCTACTAACAGTCTGGTCCTAGTGCCGAAAAGAAACGAGCTTGTACGGAATTATTGTTTATCAACGGCGCTTGAGCTAAAATCTCTTTCCGTCCTGTATAAATCCTACTACATTCTACTCCGATCTTTTTTCTCTGTCGAGTATTGTAACCGCAGCGTCACAAAAATGTTGACCGAGTTTATACCAGTGATTTGTGAGAACCTCTTTTCAGTAGTGCAAATTGCCGCATTTGACCCGAAATTCGCTACGACACTAGGGAATAAGTTGCTGTTTTGAACTGTTATAGCGCAACAATGTATAATGTTGATTCATGTAGAAAACTTGAAAGCATTGAGAAATGTGACAGGATTCATTACATTGAGGTGAGGATTGATAAAAAAAATGGTGGCAAAATGTTCGCTTTTCTCACTTGGTTTCACAGTGTGCACTACTGGAGTGAGCATTTCATAAATTAGGTGCTCATCAGAGTCATCATGTAGTAATTGATACTTTGTATCTGTGCCGGCCAGGTTGTTAGGTGGAACACTCATCAGATGAAGCACGTGAACATAACAACTTTGCTCACCATTACCTACAATGACATTTCGAATTTAGAAATAGTTGCGCTGTTGAAAGCTCATGTCCTTGAAGAACGTCAGAAAGATCTGTTCTAGCCAATAGCGGTTACGCTTTATAGAGAAGACTTCTTCTGTGGAGATTCCTGAATGGTCGCAAGAGAAACATACATTCTCTTATCTAGGAAGAGTAATGTAAGCCATAACACATATTCCTTAGCGGAGGTACGAGGAGTCTTTTAACGGGGAACGCGAAAAGATCATGAACTTGTTCACTCATTAGAACTAATTTGGATTTCTGTTATGTATAGCTACGAAGGAGCCTTTTCTATCATTCATAAAATACTTGTTGCGAAACTCAGACGTCAACATAGACGACAGAGACAACTCATAAGCTACTCTTCTGTTCTATACATACATATACATATAAATTCATTTATTACATAAGCTTTCGCTTATGTGGATATAATAAAACGAAAAAAGGAACAATGGGAACAAAACAGTGTCAATAAACACAACAGTTGGTCCAATCAGAGTAACCTTAAGTAGCAACTGGGAGCATAAACGTTTGAGGCATTACGGGCTAAGGCAATGCGCAAGCATCCTTTTAAATGCTTTGTAGCTGATGGGTATTGACTGATTTTTTCGAAGCTTGCAAAACTTAGTAATAGTTCTGTAGGTGAGAAAATAACGTCTGCAGTTTAGTCTAGCTCTTTTGAGCCGAAGTTTCACAGCTCCTCCCCGAGTCATCAAAGGTCTCAATACGAATAGGTCCTCAAGCTTAAGATCGCACTCGCCATGAAAAATTTTGTGAAGCAGAAGAGGGTCGGTAACTCTTCTGCGGAAACTGAGCTTCCTCAGACCAAAGCTTTTGTTTCTTTTGTTACCATTGCGGAACTGGTCATAGACAAATCCAAGAACGCGTACCATCAACTTTGTGGTAAATGTATTCTGCACTCGCTCTAGTCTCTCTAGTCTCACTTTTTCGATTTAGCCTACAAAAGTTTTATTAGGATAGGCCTAATAAAACTTTTGTAGGCTTTTAAATAAACCATGCTATTCCTGGTGGTTAGAGCCCCAAAGGGATTATGCACCACTCTCATTGCTTTGGAGGCGACAACGTCACAATGTGCATCGAAACTGGGATTACTGGCATTTATGAATCCAAGATCCTTGACCTGTTTCACATTTATAATAGGTGTTCTTGCGAAAGTGTACTCGAAGCTAGAGGTCGGTGAACCCAAATGAAGCCTTTTTGTTTTTCCTCAGATATGTAGTGGTAGTTCCCATTCGTGGGCCGATTCCTCAATTGTGTTGATTGTATTCTGTAACGATGCTGAGTCGTCATTAGAAATGATGGTGCGGTAGATTTTGAGGTTATCTGCAAAATAGGTGAACCCTATATTAGACCCAAGTAGCAATTGCGGTAGCTCATACGTGTACACGTTGAACAGCACCGGAGAGAAGACACAGCCTTGGGGCACGCCGCTAAATGCATGCCTAGGACCAACTGTTGTGTTTATTGTTATTGTTTTGTTCCAATTGTTCCCTTAAGCTTATGTAGTAAATATGTATAAAACAGATGAGTGCCACATTTCTTAATGCTTTCAAGTTTTCTATATGAGTCAACATTATACATTGTTGCGCTATAACAGTTCAGAACAGCAACTTAATCCCTAGTGTCATAGCGAACTTCGGGTTCTCACAAATCATTCTAGTAAAAACTCGAGCAACATTTTTGTGACGCTTTTACAATACTTGACAGAGAAAAAAGGTTAAAGAGTAGTTTTGGAGTAAATTAAAAAGGAAATCGCTGACATCCGCGAAACGCGGCGAAGCTGCACTTCGTTAGGAATGGGATTCATACTTTTCTGAATCCGAGGTCTAAAGGTAATCTAGGCAGCAGCTAGTGCCATTCTTTCCGCCCATATCTCTCCCAGCGGTCACCTTGACACATGCTTCACTTGGTGCCTTGCTCCCACAAAACATCGTGTCTGTTTCTTCGTTTCGTCACGATGAAATACGTTTCCAGCCGTTTTTTCCCAGGTAGGGATAAAATGTGAATTTTTTCCTTGAAAACGCCGTGCGCTAGGGGCTGTTTTGCGCACCGTTTCTCATGTTAGCAGAAAAATCTTGGAAGGCGCTATTGTGGAATATGTCATCAAAACGAATGTGCGTGTAAGGACTGGTTTGGTTCTAGATTTACGATTAGGGACAGGTGGAAAATAACTTAATAATAACTTTTGGGTTGATACTTTTGATGACAAGAAGACAGTTCAATATTAAACGAAAGGGTATAGAAGATGTTAGCGAATTTCCCGCTTTCTGATGAATAGATATAGGTAGCAAAGCAGTGGAATTCAGAAAGAAAGTGAAACGAAGTGATGAATAGGTAATTTCATGATCCTTGGACCTTGGGAAGGAATGATTCTTGGACAAGCTGAGGGAATGGGCAAACAAAACAGAACAAAACTAATAGAATGCTCAGGCAAACCAGTTCATGGATGAGTGATGAGAGAAGCGTTTTTGTTCTTTCGTTCCAGTTCAAGCACCGGAAGTGGATTAGTGTGAGGAAGAATGACCATCTTCATCTCGAAGCTTGCTTGCAAACCCCTGACAAAGGAATATTATACAAGTGCTCCGACTTGCCTCCGGTGATTTTCGCAACTACCCGCTCCGCGGGACTTCGGCACTGATGTACCCACAATTTTCAACAAAAGCAGGTAAAGCCCACAGTTGCGAGGCTCAACGAAGGCGAGTCGGAGCAATTGAAGGGATGTAATCAAATTGTGTGCTGGTATTCGCTTCCGCACAGATACTTCAATTTCGCATTGGACACCTTCAGAAACGCTCGAACGACCAGAGACAGAACTATGAGGAATCAAACACTGATAGCAACCTAGCTTTTTAATGTGGTAGACGATTCATAGACGTTTGGCACATGAAAACTGTACCTCTCGGCTCAGAACTGTGTCCCGCAGTGCAAAAAAAAAACCGTCATCTACGCAAAGCGCGGCGAAGCTGAGTCGAGTCAGTTTCATGTGTGTTTGTTGGTTGGATCGTGAGACACAAGCGATTACCAACAAAGCACAAACAGACGAGCCTTACTCTACAGTTAAGGGATAGAGGGCCAAAAATCGATGAAACCGATCTCTGGAAAAAAGGCGAAAGGCCCTGACGATGCACTGCGGGGCACAATTGTGAGTCGAATGGTAAAGGTTCCATGTGTGTTTGTCTGTTGGATAGCGAGATATAAGCGATTACCAACAAACGCACAAACAAATGAGTTTTACTCTATAGTGATAAGTAATGGCTACCAATTTATACAAACTTCCTTTAGTATACGTACTGATCCAGCAAGCATTCACCAAAAAACCTGCCTACTTTTACATTCCTTCCCCCCACGAAGATAATCTTACCTCGAGAGATGCTGGTTCTCACAAAAAGAAGGTGCCTTTTGAACGTGTACGAATTACAAGGTGTGGAGGTGCTTGTATGAGTGAGACAAATTCATAAAAAATTGTGCTGTCTGACAGTACAACTCTGGTTTCTTTTTCAGCATGTTGAAATCAAAAAAACTTTTCAAAAGTTTCCTTTTTTTTGATAGGGTTTATATGCATGCATTATGTACTTTCATGGAACGTCCGATAACCAAAAGTCTTAGTCAACCAGCACCGTTCGGGTAATTACTAGTTTTGACTGCCCGAAAACTGATTTTCTCCACTACCCTCTCCAAACTCGGAACTGTAGCACAGTTTTTCTTTATGAATGGGTGCGGTCTCTTTGATCATCGTCAGCTAAAACAGTTTTTGGCAATGGTTTGAGGAAGTTCTGCTTCGCCTACTGCATAGCTTTCTTAATTGCTTTCAGTCGTCATTTCTATAGTCTATGTCGTGTCCGGTTTGTACAGTTCGAGATTGAGCTACTACTTTATCTTGAGAAACTGCGGATTGTTGATATATAAGTTACCCTGATCCCCTTCTTTCTTCCGACGGGCTTGAAAAAGAATAAGATGCGTTGGGATGTTTTGTAGACGTTAGCTATTAGAATAGCTGAGCACATGTTGTTTCCATTTTCTTTAAAATTTATAACATTCAAACTGTTGCTGTGTTTGTTCAAATTTCAGCTAGTAGGCACTTTCCAGTACTCTGAGAGAAGGATTGTCGCGACATTAGCTGCAGTTGACTCCCAGATCAACAGAATTAGATTTCCCTATGCAAAGTACAACTGGACCCTAGTGCTGAGAATTCTTTTTTCATACATCCCTCGTTATATCATGGTTTGACGGAGAATGATAGATGACACCAGCTGAATACCTTCATTATCTTTGCTTAAACGGATAATTTCACATAAAACTCTTTCTTTTTTTTTTGGGCAAGAAAAGGACTCCCAAATACAAGTTGTTCTCCGTAAATGCTTGTGGCGACAGGGTATTTTTAATAATGCACTTTGTGCACCACTTGACCACAGGGAAACGGGTTTTTGTTGTCATGCACACCTTTCGCAATACATCATATTACGTGGCCGTGGGGGGGCATCGTATCGGGCATCGGGATCGTGATGCGCCATGAGCAGCACATTGTTCGGAATTTTGTGTTAAAGGCAGCAACCACGGAAATTTTCGGCCATAAGATCTCAATATATTTTGGAGAGATGGAGGGTACTCAACATTTCCCTGAAAACAAAACACCGAAAATTAAAAAAAAAAATGAGAGAATGACGCAAATTTGTATGATTTTGCGAGCATAATGAGAGAATTGCCACTAGAAATGCGGTGGTTTGGTGGGTAGATCAGCTGACAATCAATCGTTTTCGTGCCTCAAAAAGATTTCGGTGCCCTGATGCAGCCCAATGCAACCGCAAAAACGCTTCCAATCAGCTGAGAAACAAGTTCGTCTGGTCCTAGGTAATCTTCTTGTCAGAAGGGAAGAAGACCCTTCCAGTGCAGCTTGTACTGCAAAAGTCTTTCCCAAGTCCAGGGTTTCTCAAAACTATGAGAATATTCGCAAAAAAATTTTCCGTGGGTGCTGCCTTTAAAGTGTCCTGCTAAGACAAAGAAGTTAAAAAATAGTGTGATATGCTGTCCTAAGCTGTTGTCGATGACTTTGTTATTGTAAATAAGAATGTATTCAAGGGTAGGATAGGGCTTCTTTCTTTCTCTCTCTTGAACTCACAGGAAAAAACTAGTTAGTGTGATTATTTCGTTTCTGTGTCAGAATTTTAGCATACCTAATTGTTCGTACCTGTTTCACTATTTTGAATGAGGTCAAGAAAGTAAGGTATAAAATTGCAAAGAGTTGGTTGAGCATCTGCAGTTCACAACCCCCGCACTCTCCAGATAGTAGTCCATTGCGTTACTCACTCTACCACACCTTAACTGATCGTGCCATGCGTGAGGGATTTCCCATATGCATGTTTTACGAGCTCAACCGCGCAAAAACTGGAATACATACTGCAGAATCTTGATATGCAGGGTTTCAGACAATGGTGGCTTCACTTCATCATGAGCAGTTGTTCTCCTCCAGTGTAACATGGGATGAGATTTATTTACAGAGTAATTCCATTCTTGTTCTGATAAAAGGAACCATACAAGGTTTGCAAACGGGAAACAGGTTCCTTACTTTCTTGGTTCTTCCAAATGTAGGAATCAGTTATGATGCACAGTTGGATGAACATTTGTTCGCCGCAGAACCATATCACGATCCTACTTATATCTATTGTTTAAACTGTTAGTTAACCGACAGTTATACCGCAATTACTAAAGCCCCTGCAAACCATCAGTGTTGAGCTTTGTAAGCTTCGAGAGTACTTACGCCATGATAAGATCCTACCTGTCGCGTTACCGTTGATCATAATTGTTGTTAGAGATAAAAACAAGAAGTTTCGCGGAATTTTCAAACACCCCAATAAATACGAATATTTTCGAGCACCATTTTTTACGGCATTCCTTCCGTAAATTTTTCGTGGAGAGGTTTTGTATTGAGATGGTCATTCGCTAATGCATGCTTCTTCCTCATTCGCGGTTTATGATGCAGTTATTGCCTATGGAGTGGAATTGAAAAAAGGTCTCCTTCAAGTCACCTTGGCTAGATATGAGAGAAATGACACCGTGACGCAAATCACTGCCAGATTTCGGGCTCTGTTCGCTACTTTTGTATTTTATCGCTCTCGTCGCGGAGAATTGCTCAAGTGAGCTGGTGGGGATGTCATCTGTTGAGTAGAAGAGGAAATGTAAACTTGTTTGTTGCTATATGAGGGAGCTGTGGTTGTATTAAAGTATGAGGTCGACACATTGACAGATTCTATGAAGTTTCTCTTCTTTTCTCTGTAAAGACTTCTGTATCAACTATAATCTGAAATGACATTCCTGATTTTTGACAAGTTTTTGATTCTCTGAAGTGCGCGAGTGTGTTTTTTGTTGAACGGTAGGAAGGGTGAAGGCCAGTCATTTACTAGTATGAATTCCATCACTGAACCAATGAAGCGGTATCGATTCGAATTGTCGGTAAAGTGTTGGAGTAGAGGCTGACATGATCGCTAGCTTTTCGCACTGTGTTATTGTCCATTAGACGACCAAATGGATAAGTGGTTTTTACATGACTTTAAAGCACAGCTATCCCTCCTAGTCTTGCCATTGAGACGGTGGCATTCCAGTTTCCCGAGCGTAATTTTCGAGCTGTTACATTCTTGTTCCAGTGAGCGCAATTTTCAAAGCAGACCTGTCATGCAAGACGAACGCAACTTTTTGCGAAGGTATTTGGGAGACCTGCCTTGAAACCTGTCAACTGTTCTCGTTATCGGGACGAATTGAACTACAGACGTCTGGCTTAGCATGTGCTTGTGATCAAGTGATTCAGATTTCAGAGTAAAAAGTGTTGAATGCCAACACGTTGTAGAAGCGTGCATTCCTGAGTTTGAACTGAGGAGAGATAGGCAAAACCTCTCTCATAGTGAACGCGTATTTGCTAGTATGGGTCCGCCTTGTCCCAGTGTTGAGGAAAACGACAGAATACGGATCGACGACGGAGGATGAGTCCGCCTAGGCCAAGCAGTGATGAAATCACCAGGATACGGGTCCGCTAATGGAGAAGTGAATAAAGCGCCAGAACACGAGTACACAGAAGGAGCATAAGTCTACCGTGATCCGACAGTGAGGATGGCATCAAGACACTGGTCAGCCGATGTGAAAGTGAGAAAAAGCCGGGATACTCGGCTCGATAAGGACGGGTCCGCTAAGGCCGAATAGTGAGCGAAACGCCAGGATACGGGTCCTCCTGGGTGGAAACACAAGGATACGGGTCCGCCTTGGCCACGCTGTGGGGAAAGCGCCAGCGTACGGGTTCTTCTTGGCAAAGCAGTCCTAGAAACACCAGAATACGGGTCCTCCGTGGCCAAACAGTTGGGAAAACACCAGGATACGGGCTCTCCTTGGCCAAGCAGTTGTGAAAACGCCAGATTACAGATCTGCGTTCGCCAAGCAGTGAGGGAAACTCAAGGATGCCGGTCTCTTATGGCCAACCAGAGGTGAAGATGGCAGCATACGGGCTGTTGCCCAAGCCGTAAGCAAAACTCAAGTGTACCGTTCCACTAAGGCCGAGCAGTGCTGGGAACGCCGAGATACGGGTCCTCCGTGGCCAAACAGTTAAGAAAACGCTAGGATACTGGTCCGCAGATATGGAATTGAGGAAAAGATACTGGTCGCCGATGGGGGATGGGTCCTGGTGGAATATTGAGAAAATTGCTAGGCTACGGGTTTGATTGTGGAGAATGGAGTATATAATTGTGGGGGAATGGTCATGCGGCGGTGTTGGGTTCGCTAGCGCATGATAATGTTCGAAGTAGTATTAGTCCTACGCAGCCAGTCCGCTGTTTCTTGAAGGTAGCTCAAGCTCACACTTGTGCTTATTTTCATATGACCGTATTTTTGCTGCAAACTCTCGTCCGCATTCTCATTTGTGTCTCGATCGACAACCAGCACTTCCTCTGAAATACCCTATCAAACCCGTATCAGCTCGAGTATCCCTACATCAATCCCAATGTGAGTCATTTCGTGTCGTTGTTCGCACTACGTTGGGTACAGGAAATAGCTCACAGTTGCTAGAGTCATTTGAAGGACTTTCCCGCGCAGAGGTGGGAGTGACTGGACATGGCGGTTTCGCATGCGTGCAGGAAGTGCGCCGACAAAAAAATTGGGTGGAAATATTAATCTATCGGAAAGTAGCTTTACATGTTGATGTGTGATGGAAACTTTTCAACGAAGGCTAATACCAGAAGAAGGCTGGAAGGCTGACGTTAGTGGGCTGCAAGATTGGTAAAAAACAACAAGGAGGATTTTGTATTTGAGCCCAATTAATTACTAGTTTTCTTTTTTGTTGATTTTCTGGGGACTACTTGAGTTAAAGCTCCTGCTCGAACCTCAAATGGATGCCATACCGCACTTTCTAGCGTCCCTAAGGGGCGCTAGTCACTGATAAGTCGCCATTCCTTCCCCAAGCAATGTGGCTGCGACCCAGTTTATTTAGCGACGTCGAAATAAGTACACCGTTTTACTCACTTGGAGTACCTAGAGCTGATAAAGAGGTGATATATAAGAAAGTTTTCTTGAGGTTACGCTTGATTTCCCGTAATGTCCCTGAGCAGTGACGTCTATGACAGTCTATGTATATACATACAATACCAATTTTATGATTCTCCTTTCCGAACAGCAAGGTCCCCTTTCCTAACAGCCAGGTTTTGAACATGGGTATCGGCACAGACGATGACAAGATTATGATTAATTATGCCCATTCCTGCACCTGTCTGGAACTTTCCATTTGCCGAGGCTGGCGATGAGTCATCATTCCTTCCCCGTTGCACAGTGGGGTCAGCTCAGGATCCTTTCCGACGACGGGGTCAATTCCACAACCGATGCCGGTTCTCGTTACGTCATCCACCGGTGCTCAAATGTTTTTGAGTAGGAACCGGGTTCTAAGGGATTTTTTCGTTTAGCTGCCTCCGCGACGCCTGTCCGCGTCCACCAGCTTTCCTTAACTTTGAGAGGAGGGACCACAGCTGATCCGTCAACCTGGAACGTTTGATATAACGATAATGCGAGTGACACTTAGCTTTAATAAACAATTTTCTTATTTGCTAAGAATCTGTCACCATGAGGAACAATAACGAAAATTTCTTTCCCTCTGGGGTCACCTCGTTCTTGTTCGTTCGAAGGAGAACGCGACTACTCTGTGGTGGGATTGGTGGAAAGGAAAAAACAAGCAAATCCTATGATACTAGGCATGTCTTTTTTTTACATCACTTCGCTCCCGTCATGTCTAGTTTTTCCTCTCTATGCGTATTCATTTTTCTTGGTTTCAATCCGCAGTCAGTGAGTCGTCCTGCAATATGTAAAAAAACGGGCACTCCTGAAGCGTGGCCAACGTATTAGAAAGTGAAAGTGCATCGGAATAAAAGAATCCAGATCCGCGAAGAGTTCCACCCTGATTCGATTGATGGTAGCACTAACGATGTTGACATTATTAATCGAATGATCAATCACCTCGTGGTGGGTGTGCTTTTATTAATATCAGGCTAATCTTAGGGAAGAAGAGAATCCCAAAAGCTTTCCCATTTTCTTTTAATTTCTCAGTTTCACGCTTGCTGCAAACGTTATGGAAAATATAACATCATGTCCGACTTTCAAGGAACCTCGGCATAAACGGAAGACTATGTAGTTAGTATTGCAGCAGAACACGAGGAACAGCTTTACTGGCTAACGTTTCGGTGGGATCGCCTCCTTCAGAGCCTGCAATAGGTGCGTCAGAATGCAACCTATCGGATCAAACGTCTTTTCAACCCAACAAACGGAATTCTACACCCAGTTTTTTGATCACACAGTGAGCCCCTTCGCCAGAATCACATCCCACCTTAGTATTGACACGGAACGCACTGCCGCCGCCTGCCACAGACGAGCGATTGGATGCGTTAGGTCAGAAGAGCATCCTTAAATAAGGTGCAATTTACCATGTATCCGACAAGCACTCCTCTTTGCGATTCATTTTTGGATTTTTGGCGTGGATCCAAAAGGCCTCCAGAGATTTGCGCGCAGAAATTTGCTGTTCGTGTGCCAATATCGAGATGTTAACTGCAAAATCTGCTCCGCCATGCCTATGTAACCTGTGCGCGCCTAATGGGGTGGATTCAAATAGGAAATATAACAGTCCACACCCTCATTCAGAAAGATCAAAGAAACTATAGTTTTGTATATGAAGGAAAAGAAATGTATCAGTTCTTCTATTTTCTCTGCTCTTTGTTCGTGAATTCAGCTTATCCATCAATGAATCAATGATTACACGATTAATGAAAAATTGCAAGGAATACGTGGTGGATTCTTCTTCGATCACATCAGAACAAGAGTAGTCTAGTCACACAAAGGATTCACCTGGACTGATACCATAACAACGATGACGAATGAAAATTTTGAAAAAAAACAATCTATTTTTTTCCTTCAGTAATATTCACAACTGATTGTGAGGATGGCAATTTTAGACGTCTATTTCAGACAGTCACTCAATAGTATTTTTAGATGTATACCCCAGAAAATTATTTTTTGTGAAACTTTTAGGACGTACAAACGTCTTGCAACAGTATAAGCTCAACATATGTGTGAAGAATACCTCTGGAATGAGATACTGTGCTAAAGAGTGATACGCGCAACTTTGTGGCTTTTACTGCGCTCGGAATTCCTCCAGTCTTCTCTTGTAGATACCTTCATCGTTCTCTCTTCTCTGCTCATTCTTGAATCAACGCTATGATATGCGGCTGGGTGCGGTGGTTAAAAAAATTTACTGCCGAGTTATTTGCGGAATTAAGACCTGATATTTGATTATATTGATGTGCCCAGCCGCCCCTTTGTAGCCTGGAACCAACTGTACAGTGCCCCTGATTTCTATCAAGGCGAACACGTTATGGTACATCTAGGCAAATTTTTTAAATGTTATTTGAATTCCAGTTATACACCAACGCAATATGTATATGCATCATTTATCATACGCTTAATTTGCCATCTAATTCATTTGCCTGTTCAGTCACTTCCCACCATTTTCGGATGATAACCTAGAGAAAGTATTTGTGTAAACGTGAAGTTGTTTCTGAAGATAGCGAGAATCGCTTGAACAGGCTAGGGTGACAAGCCATATCCGGGCGTTGTTGCTATGTTTGTTTTTTGTTTAAATGGAAGGACCTAGAATTTGTTACTGTTACAAACACTAATGTTCTATTTCGTCATGACTGGTACATTCGTGCGCACCCAGCAAACAATAATACACAGTGCCGGCCTAAATTATATAGCCTTTTCAACTTTCCTCTATGACTTCTGTTAACGAAAAGCTCGGCTTGACGTAAAATCTTAAGTTCAAATTTTTATCTACAACGAATTTCAAGTCTCTACAACTATCATGAAAATTTGAATTTCAAGGCTTCACGTTAAGTCAAGATTTACATTAACAAAAGTTATGGAGGAAAGTTGAAAAGGTTGTATAATTTTGGCCGGCACTGTACGTGTGTAACAGTGGCGCACGGAGAAAGTGGGCGAGAGTGTGG
>JARK01001388.1:448540-489827 GCA_000688135.1 Ancylostoma ceylanicum | reverse complement strand
TTCTCTAAGGGATGGGTCCCACCGCTTGAATTTGTGGTCATCTGTAGGGGAACAGTCCGCTGAGTAAGGCAAATAAGGGAGAGCCTCGATCTCCGCCTGCATCTACTTCCAGATCGTCTTGAATGAAAAGTGAGGTCTTGAGCCACTGTGAATTACTGGAGGACAATCGAATGGGATCCACTTGATCAGTTTTCCCATCAAGCTCGTTTCTCCGATGGCCCCATAAGTAATGGAATAATGAACCTCAAGGCCACCTTCGAGATATTGAACATGTCTCCTGGTGATAGCTCCTACCAGTGCTTTCAAAACTGCATTAACGTCATTGAATTTTATTCCATAACTCTGCGGCACATGTCTCCAATACTAAATGACTTCGGGCAACACCGGGCTACCACATTGTTGAGCATTCCTTCCTGCATAGGTTGCTAATATTTTATGTCCAAGCCACTCTCTTGCTAAGGAGTTCGAGTCCACGGAACAGTTTGAGACGAATTTTAGCGGATGAATACATTTTGATCCAAGCCCGAAAACCACAATGAAAGTGGGCAGGTCTGGATAAAAAAGAATAGGCAGAAAGAGGAAGAAATGCGCTTCAGAACAAGGACAAAATGTATGGTGGAAGCAGCATTTCTCTTTCCAAAACATCACTCCAAACTTCGTGGTTCAAAAATCCGACATCGATTTCGCAACAACCTAATAATAGTAAAAATGAATAATCAAAAATATACCACGATAAGATTTTTATTCATTTTGTGAAGCAATTCCAAAAAATCGATCACCTAATCTTGGGGGGAGGGGTGCCCCCCCCTATGCTTCCCCATCTGCGACCGCCACTGGTATGTAGTGTTCAGAACGAAAGAGAGAGAGGAAATGAAGATAGTTGGTCAGCGAAGTGCAGAGATGGTGGAGGAAAAGATTGGAATCACTAATCGTCGTAATCGAACAATGAGTACAAAAACAAACAGCCAATACCTGTATTGTTGCAACTTGTATCGGAAGGTCGGTAGTAAGGAAGTAGAACAGTGACTCTGATTTTCGCTCGTATCCTGAGTTGTTAGCGCATTCGTTGATGCAGCTATAGCAGAATTGTAATGGAGTGTCTGTCTCGAGAGATCCAAACAAGAAAATTCCTGTGGTTGTTGTTCTTTTCTGTGGAGCAGAGACTATACGAAGTTGATGTCCTCATCCGTTTTGCACTGCTCATTGATTTAAGCATCGTCGTTTTTTGGTGTGA
Organism: Ancylostoma ceylanicum; assembly: GCA_000688135.1. Lineage (NCBI taxonomy): Eukaryota > Metazoa > Nematoda > Chromadorea > Rhabditida > Ancylostomatidae > Ancylostoma > Ancylostoma ceylanicum. The sequence continues at coordinate 488,593 of JARK01001388.1, read as the reverse complement.
TTCATATCAAGAGAGAAACAAAAGAATAACATTAGACTGCTACTGATGGGTGATGGTGGGTCTCACCAGCAGATCATTTGGTGTGACCAAATTGGTTTTGCAAGCCGTTTGTACCCTATTCGTCGGGAACTGCGTGAACAGTAGAGGCGTGAGCAGAGAAATGTCTTGTATAAAAGACTGGAATTTCCTTCGATTTAGCCGTCTCGCTAATGGAAACGGAAAAGCGTGCGCTGGTGTATCGATGCTTGATCTATGCTGCTATTGCCTACTCCATCATTCCCATTCTATCGATTTGCGTGAACATTCCCATGATTTTCAACTATATTCATCATGTGAAGGAATTGACGGACGGTGACATCAAATATTGCAGGGTAAGACACTACTTCAGGTGTAGTGGAGTACATGTATCAAATTTTGTTTTGACTTCAGGGATCTGCCAAGGAGATTTGGTCCGAGGCAGTCGTTGTCAAAAAACTACCAAATTCGAACAGAACAAGACGTCAAGCCGAGGGCTGCGGTGGTTGTTGCACTCCAGGCGAACCTGGACCACCTGGTCCACCAGGAAGACCGGGACGTCCAGGAACACCGGGTATTCCTGGAATTCCAGGAACTCCAGGAAGATCAGCGATGAACTGCGATCCATATACACCACCGCCATGTGCATGTAAGGCAGGACCACCTGGTATCCCAGGGTTGCCGGGACCACCTGGATATCCAGGACCACCAGGGAAGCAAGGAAATGGCCATGCAACATCGGCACCACCAGGACCACCAGGACCGAAAGGAGCTCCCGGAAGTCCTGGACGACCTGGACTTCCGGGACCACCAGGAAAGCCTGGGGATTCTGCAAGCGGAGAAGTCAAAGTTGGACAACCTGGTCCTCCAGGACCACCAGGCCCAGCCGGACCTCCCGGACCAGGTGGAGGTGCTCTGTCTGCAGCAGCAGGTATGAATGAATTTTCACCTTCTCATCGTATATACTTCATATTAATTCTACAAACAATTTTGGTGTGTATTCTAGGCCCACCTGGCCCGAAAGGACCACCTGGTCCCCCGGGACCTGCGGGCGCCCCAGGAAATCCTGGAAAGCAAGGCCCGCCAGGAGAACCTGGCGCTAAAGGAGGTCTTGGAATTTGCCCAAGATACTGCGCTGTGGATGGAGGAATTTTCTTCGAGGATGGAACACGTCGTTGAGAAGACGTTGTAAATCTAAATTTTCAGCATTGTATGTGAAGTGGACCTTAAATTTCTTGCTGAATCTTGCGCAGAAAACTTTATATTGTTTGTTTTTTGCCTCTCAAGTTCAAATCGTCTTCTCATCAAAAATGTGAGTTCCTTTTTCCGAGAATTTGGAAGTGACAGCTACTGTTCGCATGGGTATCACTGTATCGATAGAATCATCTCAATTCCTGAACCAATGTTCTCAGTGGAATGAGCCTTCGCACTGGCGGCAAGTTACACCATCTGCGTAGATTTCTCATGCCTTCACTGTTCCGTTTCTTACAAGCTGTGTAATGTCTGCATTAGCACGTTGTGTCAGAGATTTCCATAGCCAATTAGGAGACCTCGACTTTTTTTTTGTTTGGTAGCCTTCTTCTCTTAGACAGTTTTCTAGAATTTTCCGGTCTTTTCTTCTATTCAAGAGTAGAAAACATGGGTTTCATCGATATTGTCGACGAGGCGGCCTCACTACATTTTTTGGACACTTTTACTTTCAATAAACTTGTTCATTAATTCCTTCGATAACCTGGAAGCGTGTGGGTGTGGTAGTGCGCGTCTTTCGAGAAACACAAGTCAGAAATAGTGGACATTTGACTTAGTTCTGAGAAAGCTTGAGGTAATTTTTGTCTGTTCTTCTTCAGTGCGATGCACTATCTTGTATCGCAACCTCTTCGAAGTCTTATCTTAGCCTGCTGCAAAATGTCACATTTTAAGCTTTGATTTTGTCTATTCGTATGCCATTTCAATCAACACATTGCAATTGTATATTCTCGTTAATAGCAGTTCGAATCAGGAACTTATCTCATATTTCAGCTAGTCCAATTATTCTGAAGACAGCGGTCAGCTCGCTTTTTGGTATCGAGCTATCAACAAAATCCAATTATTGTCGATGCGCTGATTCCAAAAAACCGTCAGAACCCTACTTTTAAGGCGGAATGTGATCTTCACATAAACGAGTTTCTCTGACTGCAAACAAGGAGGAAGCGACGAGAAATTGAGATTGTTTATCGAAATGAACTCAGCAGCAGCTATCATCGACTGCACGATTGTAGAGTTGGAAAACTATGCCGTACTCTCAGCAAGATTTTGCTACGGAGGGGCCTATCGTCCATATGACCGAGAATTCATGATTCTTTTTTTCCGAACAGCCAGGTTTCGAACATGGGTAGCGGCGCGGACGATGAGACGACTACGATTGATTATGACTGTTTATTACTGTACAGTTTTTGTCGAATCGATTGCGGATGGTCTGTGCAACTCTAGCGCGTTGCGGCCTGAAAAGCATGGTGGGACCCGATCGAGGTATACGATAGCAGCGTGCCCATGTGCGAGTATTGAGTAGACGCCTCGCGCACCGTCTTCTAATTCGACACCGACGGTTGTCTCATGCGCTGTGAGGGAAAAAGCAATGCTGAATACAAGAAGAACTACAATTAATCCGACGGTTTCGGGTTTGACTATCATATTTTCATACAAGTCTTCATTTTCTTTAGCGCTTGTCCCCCGTTGCTGAAGGGTCCGCTCTTCTGGATCGCAGTCACCATTTGCTTCGGCCATGTGCTTGGTTCGCGTGTGGGTCGGAGACTCTCAGGCTGTCGTGCAGCATGTCTGCCCAACCCTTATTCAGTCTTCCTCATGACCTTTTTCCAAGAACCACGGACTCGTCAGCGACCTTCTCGTCTGAATGGTCAGCTGCTGGCCGAACCAGCGCAAGCGTTGTTCGCACATTTTTTTCTGGTTGTGTACAACGCCGCATCGCCCTCTTATGAATAGGGCGGTGTTGCCACCAACGACTGAATAGCAGACAACAAGTTGATTAACTAGGATTGATGAAAGGACTAATTCACAAAAGCAAAGGAGGTGTAATCCTAAGCTACTAAGTTTTTACACTAAGCGGTTTCGGGGCTTGAACTAGACCGGAAGTGCAGCTTCTTTGGTGCCCCCAGGTCGAAGACCCTCTCATCAGTAGTTCCCAAGGAAGCATCTTGTCATTGTTTCGAACGTGGTCAAGTCTCGGCGTCCGCTCCCCATTGTGTGAGGCGAGGTGATCGCGGACTATTCCGATTCCGACGACGGGCCAGATAAGAAGCCGGCCAAAGCCCACTCTGTCACATCACAGACAGATGAAGTTATCAAAGAATTTTCAGACCAATGGACTAATGTGGAAAGATTTGTTTATTTATCTATTCATTAGGGCATCACAGTTGATGTGCTTGATACCAGCAATGATTCGTAGAAGAAATGAGCAGGTGAGGAATGTGTGGAGCGCATGTGGAAAAAGAAACATGGGATCTTTTCAGTAAGAAAAACAACGATGCCTTACTATCATGCTGCCAATTTCTCTTTGGAATCTCTCGGTCAGCAAATGTGTTACTACCTAGCAAGCACGCGCCACAGCGGGTTCTGTGTCCCAAGAAATATCAATCGCTTTCTGAATCTCTTTTTACGAGAAATGTTCTGGTGATTTGTAGTAGACGTTAACAAAGTGGAGGTTGAAGCAACACTCGAAAAAACAATGGTTTCCATTCTATATCGTTGACAATTGAAAGCTGACTATAACAACTATTTTCCTATTCTGAAAACTACATTGGAGCTACGCCAACATGCGCGTGAGATATACGCTGCCGGTTTCAGCCAACATTTCACTACATACAATTGAAAACTGCTCATCCGCAATTCGTGAAGCAAATGTTGTAAAGGATTCAGTGGGAAATCGGTCTTTTGTCCTAGAAAGACCTTGAACAATATTAGCACCGAGCCTTGCTCGACTTTATTGCAACCCTTAACGACAGAGCCATGTACTTTCAGCATAAATCAGCGAGATAGTGGAAATCGCTCAGGAATCGCCTTCGCTTGTCTCTCTTTGCCGAAATCTGCACACTGCGCTCATGATTCACCACAGCCTTGAAAATAGTGCATCTCAAGGTCACATCCAATTGTATCCAACTGTATGCAGTCGCTCCAAGAAGTATACCGGATGACATCCAGTCAATAGTAATTGGAGTAGTCGCAGGAAGTCAAGCCGAATAACTCAAATTATTCGCTATGTAGATGAGTGCCGTTACAGAATGCCTATTCATCATTCGGTTAGATTCCGTGACAATGCCAGGAATTGTTTTCAAATATTACCAAGTCGAAAACATTAAGGGATAGAGAAGGTCAAGAACTAATGAATTTTTCTATAGTTTTCTATTATAGTTCTCATGCTGCTGATCAATCATTCCTATTAGCCAGAAGAGGAGCGATGCAAATGCCACATTAATTTCGTGAGATTTACACTTTATTTTTTAGTGAGATATTATTGAAAAGGAAATGAAGAACTAGTGACAAAGTAGGCAAGACTTCCAAGTAAAGTAATAAGATACCTTCCGGCCCCCGGATCAGTTGGGTATGTATTCACAGCATAGACGTATCTCCCAAGAAATGCACATTTCAGCAGTTCAACAAAAAATATCCTTACAAAAAACACTCTTCCCAGTCCATTCCGACACAAGCAGATACGAAAAACAACTAATAGCTTAGATTCATGATCACACAAGAGGGAGAATTGTGTTGACGAAGAGATTAAGTCTAAAAGAGACATCAAAAGGAGATACGCGTTATCAACAGCAAAGCCGGCACTGAGTATAATGACTCGGGTAATGAGGGATGCGATATGTCGCTAAGCAACTACTCTTCTCTCAGCATCGACACAACGGTTACTGTTTCTATGTAGAAACGGAACAATATAATTTAAAAAAAACCTCTGCATTGTGGAGAGTATGACACTGAGGTATAACCTCGAAGAAAAATATGAATTCGTGCGAAACTTCACGTCTAAACTTAACTCATGGTCAAACTAGTTACAGCTGATTTCGCGATACTGGTTACCGAGAAAAGTAAGGATGGATTCCGAGAACTGAAGATTCGTCAGGATTATCCGTATTATTCAAGAGAATTAGTATGTAATAGCTTAATATATTTCAATCTACAAAGCCGGTTCGACCTTGATGATAAAGAATATTTGTTAACGCAAGATAACGGATTTCTGCCATCGATAGGGTTTACGAAAGCATAGCGCATGGAGTTTGTTCCTCGGATTTAAACAGGGATGGTGGATTCAGGCCAACTTAATGGAACGTCTCCCAAAAAATTGGTGACAAATAAAGAATAGATCCCTAGCAAAGCTTTGGTTTTACGTTATTGAAAAAAATGACCAATTTCTTCAGTAAAAAAATCAAACACTCTCTGGTCTTCGAATTCTTGAGACTGATGGAAATAGAAAACTATGACTGCTCTTAGACCACGGAACAGAAAAACATTTCCCAAGGTCAGCGTTCTAAAAAGCCCGAGACTGCGCCAATCTCCCTACCAAAAACTCACTCGAAGAAAAAAATGGAATTGTGGGGCGATGATTTTTTTCTTGCAGAAACTTGTTCTTTGAATATTATAAGAGAGCTGACACGGCTCAGTTGGGCCCAAACCCACTTTTCTATTTTCATAGACGTGCCAACTGCAAGAAACGAAGAAATTGTATACTATGTAAAAATGAATGTCTGTATGTAGGTGTGTGTGTGCAGTAAACGTCGATGGCCGTGACCCATCCACGGCTTCGAAAAGCACGCGGCGCAACCGCGCCGCTCATGAATGGTCGCTGCAAATGGCAAATCTGGGTTTCCTCGGCCTTCATTCATCACATTCGAAGTTACCTAATACGAAAACTAACTAACTGTCAAGAACACCCCATAGTTTGTTGTCCAGGAGGGGATTCCTGCTCGAGCGGCGCGATTGCGACGCGTGCTTTTCGGGGCCGTGGATGGGTCACCGCCATCGATGCCCACTGTATGTATGTTCCGAAAAGAAATCGCGGAGAGTTGACCGATCGGGACCAAACACACATATACCCCAAGGGCAGGCGGAGGTTTAAGGCTATTTTAGGTTATCGGTTGATTTATCGATTTATCTATTTCATTGATTTTTTTGCTATTTTTGACCACGAGTCGGTGAAGACATGTCTACTGGGGTTCCTCAATACGCTGAACGCGAGTATGACAACCGTTTTGCTCCAAGTATTAATTTATGGATTCTATCGAATTTTCGCTGTCTTTGCACACGGGTCGAAGAAGACATGTCTAGTGCGGTTCTCCAATGCGCTGAACGTGAATGTGGGTGGGCGGAAAAAATCTTTAGGGTGATCGTAAATATAATGAGCACTATGAAAGGATTCGTTGGGTTCAACAGTTGTCGTAATGAACGTTTAATTGCCGGAAGAAATAAAACACCCGGACGAAGCCGAGCACGCCGTTTAGTTACACATAAAAAGAAAATCAGTGGCAGATATTCAAAAATTAGGGTTATAGCGGTTTCACCTTTCTTCCCAATTTCCGATAACTTGTTTGTGTCATGCACGCAAGAACACAAGCAAGTACAAGTCACGTCTGGAAAGCGAAATTAAATAGTAAATTTTGCATGTCTCCTCGCTGATGGTCTCGGTGTTTTTTCCAGCAGATTTTATCGTAGAAGCTCTTCTGCCATGGAACTGCATCATGCCCTTTAAACTAGGAAAAATATCGTAAATTACGACCTAATTTACCTGGATGGTCGTTTCGCCGGACTCACTGGACACTTTTTGCCGAATCGCTGTGCTTCTTTCCAGTGCTATATTGCCACACAAGTGTGGCGTCGGGCTGCTTTTGTCGAGCATTCATTTAATGTTTCCAGGAAATGATCGGTGTGACACCGATTAGCAGCAGAGTTCTTTTTGGGCGAAGCTAAGCAGTTCTCTATTTCGCTGTAAGGTTCCATGGGAAAAGATTGATAGCAAGTTCGTGAGATGAGTAAAAAACAGCAAGAACGTCTATAGCTCCGTAGTGCTAAGATTGGGGGGGGGAGGTTAAAAAGTGGGGACTGTTCCTCCAGCATAGCTTCGTTAAGGCTGAGACAAGGATCAGAAAAGTGGAGGCTGTCGAGTGCTAGATAGTGAAGGTCCACTTCAATATAAACACGCAAAAAAGGAAAAGGAAGGGAAGGGGCACTAACACAAGTAACACGATGAATAATTTGTTACGGTCCCATATTGCTCACAAAAACTTAAAAGAAAATGATGCCGACACCGGAAAGTTCGAGGTAACATTAGGATTCACACGTTCTCCTTGTTTTCTTGTCGGGATCAACGCGCAGCTTCACGGTAGTTCTATAATACAAAATCGCGTGTGCGCAGTTTTCACTGGTTTTCTCCATGAAACCAAGAGAGACAAATTTCCTTAGAAATCCACTCGAAAATCCATGGATAAAAACTAACAGGAAAGAGGAACGTAGTAAGGTAACAAATGAGGTCTAGTGCTATCAAGACCCTAGTGAGTTTGGCGTACAGCTCGGGCAAAAACTGCGGGTGATCCGAGGGTCGTTTACCGGATGACTACCTCAGCTATCCTCAGGACATCCGGTAAATTAACTCGGTCCACCCAGTGCTTCATTAAGATCCCTCGAGTCACTCACTATTGTGGCATTCGCTCAAGGTCCTTTGGCTGGTTCGTTCGAACTAAAAATTCGCTCGGGTCGCCCGGTAGAATACCACACCCAAAAATCTGGTCTCTCGGATGACCAGGTAGGACTAGAATTCCTTTAAAGTCACCCGGTTTCATTACCTGAGAACGGCGGGTCCCTAGGGCACCCTTTTGCAATTGGATGGTCTGCTACTCTATCGGATATACTGCAGAAAATGTGAATACTTGAAGGAAGCACTCACGGAAATCGTCACTTTCCAGGTGAGTGTGATCGGCTGCCAGACAATCACAATTGTAACTTGAACGCAGAAAAAAGCGGCCTATCTGTGGAGATACTGGCGTGGACACAGAGCCGAGCGTGGCCATTTTGGTGTCCGTCACTCCAGTTAACACTATTGATTTGGCGTGCTACGAGTGGTCTAGCCTAATTTATCATATTGTATAAGGAATATTGTACAGTGTAGGGTATGGAATGCACACCATTCACAAGAATTCGTGGCCATACGCGCGTATATCCACAGCGGAAAACTCGTCCGCGCTGTGGACGCATGGGGAACAGTGCCTTCATTTCTCGTCTTTCGGCGTGTGTCACGCTGTTTCATCACTGCCTATGAGTTCATCGTCCCTGAAAACGTTGAAATCCAGCGAAATCTCCAACACAAACATTTCCGTGGATGCTGCCTTTAACTACTACACTTCTCTGATTTCGTCTATTAGATGCCTATTGGATGTCTATTAGATTTTTTGGACGATTTCCTGTTGAGTTGATAATGTGTTTTGGAAGACAAATTACAAGTATCTTCGAAGTTCCAGGCTCTGGCGAAGGCGAACACGCCAGACGAACAATCAATCTTGCTTCACGCTCGATAATTTCTTCAAAACATGAAGGAATAAATGATTTGCGTCCTTCACGACTCCTTTCCAATTTTGGTGAATAGTTATTTATGCAGTTGTCTGTATGATTGGTTACACGTTTCTGCATGCAGCGACATATTACAGCCGCAGCAGTTTGATTGTTATAAATTCGTCTGGGAAATAAGGCATACTTGAAAACCCGTTTCTACTGAATGTTATATTCAGTCCAATTGAAAAAATCAGATTATGCGCAGTGGTTTGCTGGTGAACAAGTAGAAAGAAGTGCGCAAGGCTAGGCACATTCTTCGGTGCTGGCCGGAAAAACTTTACCTGAGACGAATGCCCCGTGTGGATCTGGGGCACATGCATCATTGGGATTACCCAGGGAGAACGTCTCATAACTACCCGAATTTAGCAATTATTGGCAAAGACGTGAACACGTTTACCCTGAACGACCTCATGCTGATACATCCTCACCCGGATGGGTTACCGAGAGCGCAAAGTTTCACAGGATGCACGACGCTTGTGAGACAGACTGGACATCCTGGAATTCTCATCCTGGAACCCTCGCTGCGAACGAAGGAAGGCTGAACGGATTCACCTCTGTGTGGAATTTCCTGGTAGCATGTGTCCATAGCTCTGGATTTCCCCACGAGTTTCTGTTCGCGTAAATTTGCCATACCTCTGGTTATCTGAGCCGGAAATCTCGCTTGTGTACCGTTCGAACCCTATTATGGAAAACCAATCCACAAAAACGTTGTGCGAAGCCTTTAGTGATCGATATTCCACGAAGAAATATCAATAATCGTCGATCTTCACTAGTTTTCGCTCATTGAAACGCCGCATCGAGCACGAACATCTCGCACGGAGCTGGAGAGCGGAATCGAACCCAAGTGGCCGCCCACGATAGCGGCGAACACACCCACTGCGCTAACCATGCCAGTTCCATGCTCTTTCGAGGCAAAACAACACAATGATGTCACTTTTGGAAGGGTAAAGAGGAAATGGTTCTAGTTTTGGATAGTAAGGAATTTCCAAACTTTACCTTTTGGTATGTCAACACAAACAGAAAAACTGCATGATCTCCCTAGGTAACTAGAATTCAAGAATCCTGAAATTCTATGGTTCATGCTTTTCTGCCTCAGATTTTTTGGGAGTTTCAACTTATGTAGTCGAATTCGTCTGCTCCATTATTTCTTTCTGATTTGTGTCTGCACATACATATTCTTCTGAGGAATCATCAGAAAAAGAAAATGTCATATAAAAGTGTCGAGAAGAAGAAAATGAGAAAAGTATTTTGCGGAATGATTTTTCTCTCATGAGAAAAATTAACCATCTGTTCGCCCATAGCCATTGAAAAAAGATGCAGAAGATATGGCTTCAATGCAGTGTGTAACAAAAATGTGGAACGCAGTCTCCCCAATTGAGAAATAAGAACTACTAGCAGCTAATGTGACCTGCAACTGAGAAAAAAAAAACAGTGAGAAAGGACAAAAATAAAAATGAAAAGAGAAAGTGTAAAGTGCAAAAGGCGCTTCACAGATTTGAAGTGGCAACCGACACCAAGTTATTAATGGAATCAGAGTCAGGGGCCTAACAATAGCAATTAAGTAACAGGTTAACCAGTAAATCAAGCCAATTGGTAGAAATGTTGTGAACCTTAAGAGTTTTAGAAGCGTTTTGGAATTCCATGTAATTTTTATCCTTGAAAACTCGATAATATAATATGTACCCTGCAAGAGAGTGTTTGCCGACGCTACTTTAATTTTGACATGCAATCATGCGTGATAGACATCTTGTTCTTTTTCTTCTTGTGTATTCGACAACGGAGCACACTCAGATCATGACGATACTAAAAAGCTGTTGCTGTTTTCCACGACTCGCGTTGAGGATCTAATTAGCCAAATAAAGTTAGACGGGCAAAAAGCACGCGATGAGTACGTGCTTGTTTGCCTAGCGTTTGCCGTGTATCCCACCGAGGCAAGGCTGGCCAGTTGAGGTTCCCTTTCAGCTAATCCGCTGCATCAAAAGTCTCTCCTTCCACAAATATCCAGAGTCTGATTTCTCTCCGTGACACAAGTGAATACAACAGGGAGTCATTCTCCATTCATTCCTGATCAATTTTCCATATGTTTGCCTCTTCAACTGAGAAAGTTTTACATTCACATAACGCTAGGGTTCATCTTGTTATCAAAAAAAGTTTCCTTGACAGACAGGGCCTCAAATCCATGTAGAACAAAAGCATAAAAATTCCGTAATTACATAACTTCCATCAGGCAGTCTCAAGGAAAAATTCAGAAAAAAAATCAAGAAAGAAAGCAAGTTTTCAAAAAAATTTTCGGGCGATCCAGGGTGTTGCTCTTAAGGGATGTTAACTAGTAAGAACCACTGAAAATGTGTGCTGTGAAATTTCTGCTAAAATAAAAAAATTGCTATAAATCTTCTCCGAGTATTTACTGAAAAATAGTATCTAATAGTGTGTAGAATATATTCGTATGGAGTGTAATAATTCAATTACACAAATATTATATCTTGTATACGTACATTCCCCTCGAATTATGATTTAGTCGAATCTTCCCCCAAAATGAAAACGAGTTGAATAAGAACGAAAAGATTCTCTGTAGCTAAGGTACACCACAATATGCCATTGATCAACAGGTACCACTAATTATCGCATGAGTTACTCTCTGAAGCCTGGCGCTCAGATCTCAGAAAAATGTAAAGCACAAAACAAACAGACCTCTACATACATATTTTTGGTTCCCCATGCTCGGCTATCTTTTTTTTTTTGCCAAAGAGGGTTCTAGAAAAATGGCAGGAATGCTGCAGTTTCTTCAGAAAATATTGCGATCACTCAACACTCAAACGTTTCCCAATAAAGCTGCCGAATTGCTTTTAATGCAGCGAAATCTCTGTACGAGAGCTCATTATTCTAACAGCGAATCCAAACTGACTAAACGGAATGAGCTGTCCTATTTCAAATACAGGTAATCTTTTCCGTTCTTCAAAAACGTGCCCGAAGGTGCGCATGGAATCGTTCTCCTGTCATTTCTGTTGCCCTAAGCGATGCCCGCTAGCAGACAATAATCCTGCTATTCCTCAGAGAGTGATCTACATCACTCTTTGCGGATGGCCGTGTGTCCGCATCATCATTCAAACCAAAACGCTCTCCTTGTTGTTTTTGGTGTTGTTTATTTTTCCTGTTTTTGCTTTTGACACCATGAATAATGTGAAAGAGTCACGATAGCAATTAATTTCGAACGAGAAAGAGGGTCCGATGCGATTAGTATCAAGCCAAAAACAATATTTGAGCCTGGAGGATCGTTTATCTGGGCGCTCTGTAGTCATTGAAGGTTTAACAACTAACAAAAAAAGTAACGAGCTAGCTGTGATGTTTTGCAAGTTGCTAGACATTCTCGACCTCAGAATTACGGATTCAGGATTTGCTGCTCAGGAGCTACTCGTGAATGTTCTACGGTCTCTACTATACTACTATTACACTAACTCTTATTTCCTCTTCTCGTTCACTGCTTGTCTGCCTCTATAGATGACACATATGTATGTACGTAATTTTCCAGAGGCAGTAACCTGAAAATTCCTGCAACGAATTCAATTTCAATGGCTCTTTCTGCACCTGCATTCTTGAGCGCTCGAGGGATGATGGCTTTCTCGTAGGCTTGTGCAGAGTTCGCAGATAAAGACATTGTGCTCCTGAAACTGACGGGCGAGCGAGAAAAAGCTTTGCACTTATGGAATCGTTGAGAACTTTTGCACCGTATTTGCAGAAGATTCTCATCTTCTCATCGATGGAAGGAGCACGCCCCTGCTTACAAAGATTTTTGATAAGTCTATTGGCACTGGTGGACCCAGCGAATTCCTCTTTGTTTCGTCTATTCACTGCTATTCGCACTGAAAGACGGCAAACGTCGTGTCCTTCGTTACCTAGGATTTCGTCCAGGAATCTGATTCAATTCTATGCGCATGGCATGAAAGCCCATTAGCCGATAGATTGTCCACCTTGCAAGAGGGAATAGGGCTCAGACTTCAAAAAAAAATGCATGGAGCACAATACTCCAAGCGTTCCTGCTATGAATTTTTACCAGGCCTTCCGTCCTGTCTTCAGCAATTCCCGTAGAGTAGGATAATCCGGCGTAAATTATTGCTGATTTATGCCCGCTTTCCGTCTAAGACCTAAGAATGCCATAACCATTCGCTTAATCATATGTCGATCTCTCCGATATGAGTTCTGCAGAAAAGCCAGTGCTTCAGATGAGAGGAAGCTTCTAGGAAGCTACTAAACAGCTGAGGAAGGCTCACAACTATCTACAGTCTTCACTACGTACTCATGGAGTTTTCTCGTAGTTTTTCTATGGTTTCATCTCAGCAATGCCGCCATGAAACTCTCATTATTGTCCTCAGTTGTGAGGATTTTGAATTCCAAAGCTCCTTATTTTCGCAACAATACGGAATATGGGAAAATAGGATAAATTGAATTAAAATGGTTTGAAAAAAATTCTATATCTTTTAGGATTGTTTTTGGATCGGATAAAATTGGATTGAAAAAAATTCTATATTTTTTCTTGCTGAAACTTACGTGACTGTTAACTTCAAATGTACCCTTTCATTGAAGTTGTATTTCCAATGAAAAATACTGCATTATGGATTGTGTTCGCCAGAGCATATTTTATGTTTGCCCGACTACATATTGTTTCCATTCAGTTTTTGATAGGTAACTATAAACAATGTTGGTTGGATTACACGGAGTACTAGGCAATATGAAGTTAGGAAAAGTTCTGATCCACAGATATTTCACCTCATGACCCGTATTTTCAAGATCAATGGTCGATGTTGCTATCCCAACCTTGGAAGATGCTGGCCTTAATTAGTTGGGCTCTCCTCTTTGATATTATTACCTCTTAATTAACCGAATCCCAACGAATCTTAACCAAAATGTAGCTTTCTTCATTCAAACAGAGAAACCACTGAATCTCCAAGTGCTTCGAACCCCGACAACTAGTTTAAAAACACAATTACAGAGTTTTGAAGAAATTCCTGAGAATAATCATAGTGCACAGGTCGGTCTAAGGCTCGGATTCGAGCGTCGTTTTCCAGTGAATCCCTAGAAGGGTGAATTCCGTTCAAGTGTTTTGGTGAGTGGGCAACCTACAAAGAATGATTCAAGGAGTCTAGTACGCAGAGGACTTTCAGGAATTGTCCAAATCTTCCCGGAAGTCTTCACGACATAGAACATTGCTCATAGCATGTTCTGGTGTATAAATAATAGTGTGTCTATCGTGAGACAGCATTAATCATGCATAGTCCTCAACTGATGTTCTCTCAGAAAATAAACGTAGTGTAAAGTCTGATGCAGTTCCTTCCAAGTGCTGCATTATACAACAAACATTAAAGTTTCTGCTAGTTATTGCATAGCTTGACCTTTTGGACAAGGGATTATGTACGAGGTGACCAAACACTATCGTTTTGGAGAATATTTTTTCTGTGTTTTTTCGGTACTTTTTTCGTACATTTTTTTGCAAGGAAATTACGGTATGAATCTGGAAAACCACACATATTTCCAAGCAATTTCGCCTCTCACCTCATCCTTAATTTAATTTTTCCTACATTTTGCTGAAAGGACCTGTATGTATAGACTCGGATCCGTGGAGAGGTTAGCTGAAATACTCTAGGAAAAACCCCTCTACTCTAACCATCAATATGTACATACGTCTCGATGTGACCCTGCCTGGAGGAGTTCCTTGCTTGAAGTGGCACTTCCGCGGGGCTTCATTGAATAATTCATATTTCGAAGTGTAGAGCTGCGCCATATGCTCGAGGTATTGTGTTTCTTTTCTTTCGAATTGAACATTTTTCGTTCATTTTCTTTGGAGCACCTCTATGTACATTTGGATCCGGAAAAGAGTATTCAATTGAATCAGATCGATTCAAATCCTCGTTTTACGTAATATTAGGTCTCCAGAATGCCAAGGTCGACGTAAAGGGAGTGTTTCTTCTACTTCTCGTTGAGCAAGACGTAGGAACTAAGCCTATTAATGTCCAAATGATGTTAATTGGACTGGGACTTCTGATTCGTATTATAGAATTGAAATTGTGCCGCCGTGGTCCATCTTTGCTGTAGCCCATTTTATATCTTCTTACAAACATTTTCTCCTATCTTTGCATCTTCGTCAATGTCTCATTAAGAATGGAAGAAGTCACAAGTTCAATGCATGAATGTCTAGGTTTTCATGGCATCCTTACAACTGCAGCTTGGGGATGGTTGAGGTCAAGCAACACTACTTCTTGGATAACATTTCCTTGACATGAATAGATTTTAATCTGATAACAACATATGACGCTACGACATACTATTGTGCCACTACTGGTGTAAATTCATGCTTTTCCCATCACATTCCAATCGATCCGATGATGAATACAAAGTGCACGCTCTATTGATATGCACAAACACTCGCCTTTGATTCAATGCCGTCGATGAAATGTTGTATGGGCTATCCGGGCGTGGAAACGTTCTCTAGACTAGCGTTACAGTTAACGACTTGGATTTAACCGGTCAGCTCAACCAGTATAGGTGAACTCCTTGGTGGAAAAGGTCTCAAGGATTTCAGGAATAAATCGACGCGCAAAATGACTTTCTCTAGCGTGTTTTGCTAGCAACTGCAATGAGCAGTAGAGCATCCCATCCTGGGATCCATGAAACGGTATCCCAGCAAGCCAACTATGGTTAGCGCCATTCGTCATGCTATAGCCTACGCTATGGTAGGATATACAAGAATTAAAATTTGGTATGCTCGCCTGATTGCGCTCGTCTATGCTTCCATGAACCCTAGTTGTAGGTGTTTTTTTATTACTGTTACATCTTTCCCCTCAATCAACAGTTCTTAAGCCCAACTATGTTTGTTGCCAACATCTTCGTGCCCCCTAACCTAGTTGGCATAGAATTTGATTTCATGTTGTTGAAAGTCATCGCCAAATTCTATTGGCAACAGATTTGTTGAGTCGGCAAAATATGACAAAAAAAAGTGACCGGGGTGATTCTAGAATCTGGGTAGGGTTGATAACAGGGGACTGTGTGAAGACCTGAGTGGGAGTTTCGGTATTCCAAGTATGTATGACTAGGAATCGCTTGGAAATTGTAAACGGCTATGATTCCTTTCCTTTTTTGTCTATGAGCAGTGCCTGATGTGGAGCATCATGTCAAACTTTCTGTGGTCATTGTAATCTAACAAAAACAGAAACAGAAAAGAAATGATAAACTAGTAAAAGAGAAAATTACAAAGAAACCAGAATTTTGGTGGAAAAGTGAGGTAATATGTAATCTGAATGTGAGCTATTGAAGGAGAAAGTTCGAAAAATTCGGCAGAAGAGTAAACATGAAAATAATAAGAGGAAAATAAAAGCTTACACGCTATTCTTAGAAAGCAACCCAAAAATTCTCCACGTGAATAGCATCAATGGAGATCACATGTTAGGCTTCGACATCCTTGAATGGTCTCTCCAATATTATCAATAAATAAATAAATATTTAAATAAATAAATAATATCTCACTATGTGTGAGCACTGTTCTGGATCGAGCTATTTATTATATTTAAACGGTTGAATTGCGTAAGAAATTGACTGACAGCAAACTCCGGATAGCGTTCGGAATCTCTCGTGTAGTAGAAAGATAAACAAGTAGACTGCAATGCAGATGCTTTGGTGAAGGTGTCCTCACCCTTCTTGAAAATGGTATATCTAGGAGTCTCATCTAGTACAACAGCTTTTTGTTCAGTAAAATGTTTCTAGCCAAGAAAAAACTAAGCACAGGAGTATACACTATTTACGATATCAAGGAGCAGTCATGTCTCTCAAAAGTATTATACTTAAACCAGGATTACTTTCAATTTCCCCCCCCCCCCACCTGTTTCTGTTGCCAAGGTGACATTCGCACTCCTACCACGAAAAGTGCACTAATTTGTCTTTACAAGCCTAATATTAGCCTGCTATCCGCCCCACAAGTGCCATTGTCCTGTGGCTGCGCCGCAAGCCACACTCAGCTGCAGTGTCGCGTCCATCCATCACCGAGGGCGGTGGGCGGGGCGATGCGTTTCGTTTTGATCAACACGATTCGACATGTGATTTGTTCGGACGTGTTTGTTGGCTTTGATATCCTGGCACCGCGCCATTAGTGATCTTCTGCTATCGATAGTTTATTTGATTACTACAGTGGGATACCTAGTGTTACATCTCCAAGGTTAAGTTGAAGGTGTTGCTTCTTTGAGCTTCTCTATAAAAGCATGGCTAGAAATATTTCCATTTTACACAAATATTGGACAGTGCAAATGTCATGACCAGGTCATAAATTTTTATTTTTCTTGTTATTCTCATTTTGTTGCTTTGTTCTGGATGTATCTATGCTCTCCTTTTTAATACTGCCTTATACAGCGTATAGAAAAAAATAAATACGTAAACAAATTGCCTGACGATTTATTTATTTTCTGTTCATGGAATCACAGGACGACTTGGTGTATGCAAAACTGACCTGCAGTAGTATTTTTTTCGGTAGTGTAGCTGTTTATTCAGTAATGTGACTGTTTACCTAATACACAGTGAACGGCTTATCCGCTATTGTAACGATTTAACCGAAAGAGGCCACACCTCCAGTGGATAAACAGCCCGCCTTTATTAATCTTGCGTATTGGTCTTGGTATGAAATTTAGAGGTCGGAAGGTCTTTTAGTAGCCCTAGTTTCCAGCAAGGTAAAAGGCTCAAATTCTACTATTCCTGTCACTCAGAGCAGTGGTTCTGATGCTGCACCGACTACGTTCCTAATAATAATCAGAATATTAATCCACGGCTTTCTTCCGGTTTCCACACAGACGTCACTACCCCCATCATTAGAAAGCTAAGACGCTAAAATTTTTTGAGTTTACCCCACTCAAAGCTGTAGGCTCTTTTAATCTTAAAACCTCGAATAATGGTACTATTATTGCCCAACCATTTTTACACATTCGCGCGTTCCTTTAAATGCATTCATGAGATCCCAACGAGCAGTTTCATTACAATCCAACATTCCTGAATGTTGTTTTTAGTTCCATCGATTCATGAGCCACATAAAGGAACGAAATTTCTGCACTTGTTGTGAACTGTAAAGCTGCACAAATATGTATGTGGACATCACTACAATTATTGGATTTTTCCTGACGATTTCGATGTAACTCATTCAGTCAGAGTTGCAGATTTTCCTTCTGTATATCACTGTTAAAATTCGTAGTCCCACAGAAGCTGAGCTTACTCTGCTACTTTCTGCTCTGCATGAGTGGTTCCTGTGCGAATTGTATAGCTACGGCGTCTAACGTATAACAGGACTCCGCCAGATTCCGGGATAATTGTTGCTCAATTTTTAGTAACAAGAGAGATCCCAAAACAGCAGAAAGATATGCAAGCGCATGAGCGGTAAGGCTCTTGCGCAGAGAGTGACGCTAGCTTAACACGCTTCCTGCTCATATAAGGAGTTTCTAGTCTTTGATAGGTAAAGGCTGCCAGACTCTCCACAGATACTCCTTGAAGCCCTGAAAGCTACAAGTCACCTGCGTTGGTAGACGCTGCTTTTTGACCTCTTATTCATGACATTTCATGGAACGGTGATTGTTATGCATACGTTATTAATATTGCGAGCTTCTCTGCTGCTCACTGATTTCTTGCATCCGTTCCCTTTGTGAATTTTCTCCAGGGCTTTCTGGAGTGTCCTCTTGTCTCCGATACCAGGCCTTAGATAATTATACTTCTATAATTTATGAAGAAACCGGTATCGAAAGCAATTATTTTCTTTATAACGTTGTTTGAACCGCGGAAAACTATGTAGTAGTCAATTGTGGAATTACATATTTTTGGACCAAAAAACAAAGAACTACATTGTGAAGACGATCCAGTGTTTCTATGTTTATTTATTGATTTATTCGTTTTCTTATTTATTTACTTATCCACAGACGTGAAATGATGTTCACGTACGTAGATACAATACTTTAAGGCTAGTTAATAGAATGAAATATAATACATTGTCAGTACAATCTATTAACTGGACATGACCACAAGATATTCCTCATGATTTCTACATTTCCTATCATTTTTCCATCATTTCTATAATATTCCACCACTTCTATATATTTCATTACTATTTTCACTATTTATATTCCTAGACACTTCTGAGATACCACGTAACTCGATATTAAAGCTTGCCTCAGCCGATTCTCCAACGATGAATCTGTTATGCAAAGTTGATTCAGGAAGAAACTCGCAACAGATCAACAAACAAAATGGTGCGCGATGCTCCTCCTAACACCAGTGCAGAAGTTTGAATAGAGGGAATTCGTTAGTGTTTTTCAGCTTGAGTTCCTGTGCAAGGCTCACTGGACTGGTCTTTGTCATTTTTCTCGTGAAGATCACAGCTCAACCCAACAGACTACCATTTATATCAATAGCTATTCAAAAACTTCCTCATTTTTCCGCCATCGTTATGCATTGTTATTAGAGACCACTCTTTTATTTTTATTTATCACGCATGAGCTGGTTGTGGCCATAAACAGGAGTAGGAGAGCAATCTACATAGACAGCTCTCTTCGGCTGGTTTTTGATTCTATGATGTGGCCCAGAATCATGGTATCAGGGAGGAGCTTACATATAAATGGACTTTCAAATAATCGATAATAAGTCCAGGCTGACATTTAGCCCCATACGGTCCTCCGCAACATGCGAAGCAGACCTTGAAATGCTCGGTGATTCTGCTGGTGGTGACGGGGATGGTAAATTGTCGGGAATATTCCAATCTATTTCAGATTTTTTATTCATTTCACGTCTTTTCCGAAGCACTGAGGAATATTTCGCTGAGAAAGCCATCAGTCAACCAAGATCCGTTGGATTTGACAGTACTGGCTAAGTAAAACGCATTTTTCATGCATCATTTGCTCTCTTGCAATCTGTTCGTGATTTTCCACCAAGGATGATCTCAAATATTGCGTAAAATCGGAAGTTCAGAAGCCAGAAGTTGGTGGGAGATAGCTGCCAATGCCGGTCGTCCAAAAATCTACTTAGAAACTTGCATTTACGCCAGATTTCATGCACTTTCTGGCTTTACGAACTTTTGAAACCGTAGATCCGCTCCCCTCTGCCTTCCACGTCTTTTCCCACGAGGATAATCTCCGAAGAAATCACTTTCCTGGAGTTGTTCATCAGAAAAAAAGCGTAGCCCTGCGGTTCGTGCTGATAATCGTCGTTGCGATGCCCAAGGGTTCGGATCTCACCCAGTACCCTCTTTTGCGACTATCAGATGCTGTCTACCAGTAGTTCTGCTGTAGTCATCTAATAAACACCAGTAAAAAAAGTAGCCTGGATCACCATTTTGTCCTGAATTTATGAATATCGCGTGCGTTGGTGCATTTGCCGACGTGAAATTTACATAACTCTCAGCTGTGAAATATGCAAATTTGCAGAAATTATGCAAATTGTAGATATATATAGTATGTATAAACATCTACATGTGTAGCTATCACTATGTTATCAGCTTGCTAATGCATTTATGTTTTCCACCTGTGAATTTCTCGATTTCCAAGATCCCTAATAAACAGACGTGAGCAGGAAACTGTAAATTTGAGACAATGAGGTACAAAAAATATAGTAACCGCTGCATGAACACCGAATAGTGCATGTGAATGGCCTTTTTGTTGGGTTTGTTCTCAAGAAAAGTCTGAAACGCAACCGGAGATGGTATATTCCCCAGACTGCCTTCGTTTTCCTGACAGCAAGTAAGACCTTAGGATTTTTTAGAGACTAGAAAGCTTCCCTATGTAGTTCTGACTATGCATTCGATTTTCTTTGTTTCCAGGAAGCTTCCATAGGTCTGACTATGGTTCTAGTTTCGCAGACATTCTGGGACCGCACGCATCATTGAGATTACCCAGGGTAAGCGCATCAGCACCAGACTAGTGTAGACATTTTAACACTAGTATCAATCCATTCATTCTCGGTTATTTGAGTATTACTTCGGGCCTCTAGCACATTTCTAGCTCTATTTATCCTGTATCTTACAGTTATGGCTTCAATTAACGTGCACTTTCGTGTTCTTCAAATAACTTTACTAGAAAACTGCATAAATTATGCAGTTTAAAGACATTGTACCTTATTTTGTGGCAACAGAGCAGTGCATACTTTCTGAGAATCAGGTGATAGCACTTCTTTTATTTATAATGCTATTGTAACTTTGAGAAATTTCCTTTTTCTTCTTAGCGCCTCTTCCGCGCATTCACAGGGTCCGCTGCACTAATTTTTGACGCCATGGAGCACAAATCTGGGTGTCAACCTCTGTAACTCCTGCATGTAATCCTTCTCGAAAATCCTCGAAAAGATAGGATCCCACGCGTGGTTTCTTAGAGTTGTATCTGCAGAATTAAGGCGGGACCTGGCTATTTCTCTCACTTGTAATATTCTTTAACCGCATGTCTTTGTCTTTTATGTCCTTGCATGCGGTCTAATTCCATTGTTTTTTCCGGATTCAGACCCAGGTGGGCAGGACGCCTGATGAAAACTACAAAAACATGAATAGGAAGAGTTCCGTTAGAAATGGAGAAAAGTCCTAGTAACATCTGATTTCAATGTATCCTTTCTCATCTTTAGCGTTTGTCTCACGTTGCTGCAGGGTGTACTCTTTTGGATCGCAGTCGCTATCTGCTTCGATCTTGTGTTTGGTCTGGGGGTAGAACGGCCTTTCTTGCTCACTCGGGTTTTCTCCTACTCTTCTATATTTAGTGAGTTTCAGGCTCCTAACCTCACTATATTTCGTGCAAGTAATTTTGTCACTTAATTTTTTAATTTTACATAATTGTAGCTATTCTCATTAGAAACGTAATCTGGAAAAAAATTTCATTCATAAATATGTAGGATAGCTTGATCGTTGGCCCATGTACATAGACAACTTGATGGCATCGAAGCTGACATGTAACATTTACTTCATGCATGCCCGAACTCATCCGCGGCCGCGAGATCTTTGCTTCACTGTGGCTGCTTTTCAGATTACTTTGTGTTTTCCTCCTCTTTTGTGCATTAGTCATGCCTTTTGCCAGACTTATTGTTATGGGCACGTACAACCAAGAAGGAAGCCTCGCTGAGGAGTTCTGCTCCACTAAGCTGTTCTGGGCTTCCTAGTCTGCAGTGATACAGTGCTTCTTGGGTTGTTTATGCTAGCATCGAGGTATGCGTCATTTCCTGGACAAGTGAGACAGTTATAAGAGCACTCGTGGTTTTTTATCTGGTTTCATTTTCAAAAGCGTTCGCTTAGTGAGGATGCTGCACTTTGGTCGTGAGACAAAAAGGTGAGGGAGAGGGCGCGGAACAAAAAAAAAACTCTGGTCTCCCCCGTTTTGAGGACTCGGGAAGACAATTCAACCATAAAAAACTTATTTCTAACGTTATTAACAGAAGTTATCCAAAAAGTTGTAATAAAAATAAACAATTAAAGACTTACTAAAACAAAATTCTCATTTATTTTGCAAGGTAATTTCGAATTCCCCCTCCCCCCCCCGTCCCTGCGTCTGCCACTAGTATCCGCCTTGAAGACACTATTGAGCTGTTGGTTCAGGGAAAAAGTGTGATACATGCAGTTGATTCCTTCATCAATTCACCGACTGCTCCACTGCTCTTTGGTGTGCTATTTTTCATTCATTCCCATCCTTTCCAATGAACATCTGTTCGAGATAAATTGCTCAATCAAATGCACTTGCTCAATCACTCGCCGTTTCATACCATGTTTTACAACATTGATTTCCGCTAGCAGTTTTCTGGGTGTATGCCCAGCGTTCGTATGTCAACTACGGTGCAAAACAGGCAAGGACAATAGATACCAAAATTCTTCTCTTATCCGTTAATTAAGTTTCCCTAAAATCTACAAGTGGTAAACAGGCAAGGACAGTAGATACCAAAAAGATGCAAAAATACTCCTTTCACTACTCTTTATCTGAGTATGGGTAATAATCATCAGCCAATCTAGAGATACTGACATTCTTTACCCTAAAAAATTTCGGAAATAAAAAAATTACGGGTGTGTATCATCCTGAGGGAAAGGGGGTGTAATCAGGCAACTCTGATAGGTGCAGCGTGCCGCCCCTCACGCCCCTTTTTGAACTGATACGGCACAAAGCACAAATATGCCATGTATTACGGAATTGACGTCGTTCGAGTTGAAAGATGAGCAGGCGCGAATGCGCCAATCAGAGCCGCCTGGGCACGCCCCTTTTTCTCTCACGATGATACAGACCGGAAAATTACACGCACAACAGAAGATGTTCACGGGCGTTTTCATTTGTTATCAGTTGACGCATTGCTTGCTAGAAGTCTTACTTTCCATTACGGTTGAAAGCATAGACGAGAGTTCGGAAGTGATGCACTCTATTTCAGGTAATAGGTTTTTTTATTTCAGGTATTTAGGTATATTTTTAAGTATTGGGATTTTTAGGTATCCGAAGTATGTTTTAGGCTGGTAATGCTCCTTACAATTGTGAAAACTTCTCCTGGTTGCCTCTTTTTATTCAACTGTAACATACTTCCATATTTTCAAATGTCATTTCCCCTTAGTGGGAATGAATAACGTAAGGCTCCGCTCGATAGTTTTCGACTGAAATGCCCTAATTCACCTGCTCTTCAGAGATTTCTTCACTCTCCCTTGACTTCGTTACAGAAAGCATGAATGAAAACTGTCCTTTCATTCGTGGAAATTTTTCTGGCAACCTGAATATGAAATTCAAGATGAATAGGGAAAATTGTGGTTCGCTGAATTTAGCTTTCGTAGAAGGATGTAAATTGAGTTTTTCAGTTACACAGGATGTGACCTTAGGCGTCGCGTAAGTTCAGCTCTGCCAGAAAGAAGGTGGACAGAAAGTACGAGAAGTACGAAGAGGGTTTCTCCAGAATTTCATATTCGCTGGAATAATTGACCTACATGTCAGATAAGCAGTCTTTTTTCCACATAAGGAGAAACAAACTAGTAATTTTTTGTGAATACTAGTGCAATCCAAATCAAATAAAGAGATAGATGCATTGTTCCTAGCAGAAAGTTTATTTGATTGTTGTTTTATTAACTTACATTTTCCTTTTTTCCATTTACTTCTAAAATTGCACTATGACACCATCCAAAGGGCTCGAGCTAAATCCACTCTGAATCACTCGAATCCTAGAACCAATTTCCAACTGTTGAACGCCAGCTAATCAAATTCTCATACCAATAAGTACACTTCCGCATATGTGCCCTTTTCGATGGTTAGCTGGAAGAGCTCACTCACTCAATTACGAGGAAGAGGGGGCGTTGCTGATCGAATCAATCTCACTTATGCCGCCGAGATTCGTTTTGTGGTCAGTTGTGTCGCTATTTTCTGGGAGGACTGATATTTTTAGAATCCTTGTGCTTGCCGGAACTTCGTTAACGCTGTGGATAACTACATATTTTGGGAGAGGGTGTTTTTACGCTTGTTTTTCTTCAGAGTTGCGTTTTTTCGTTGCTTGAGGTCAATGACCTTGGCTGTTTATACTAGTTTTCCCGAAACATTGCACTTCTAGTAGCATGTCACGTATCAATAGTGTCAATCAGTAAAAATAAATTCTGCCATTGAAAGACACCACAAGTTTACTGGACCATGGGCCGCGTCCTTCACCCATGGACTGCCTGGATGCATAATTGAGATTACCCAGAGTAGACGTGTACACGCATTTGTTAACGATAGGTAGGTTTGTGTGCTGTAATGACGTTTACCCTGAGTAATCTCTTTAGTGCATGCAACCCCCGGTTGCTCCATTGAGATTACCCAGGGTAAAGTTGTTGGGGCTCATGTTAGCGAGTAAATTTGAGTGGTGGTATCTGGATTACCCTTGCTACTATTAGGGTTTATTTCTAACCCTGATCATCATGCTTGACAGCACAACAAAGGGGAAATAGAAGGTCAGCTCCATCGCGCTGTCCGCACGCAACAACGACGTGAAAACTACCGTACACCAGTGCTCGCTGTGGGACCCGAGACACAAGGCGGAATCGCTCGCATGGTATAGAAACATGTCAGACATCAAGGTGCCGAAGTTTAGTGAAATTTTCGGAAGCAAGGTGAGAAATTTAGTGGCCGCAGTAGCAGTAATTTGAGGAAGGAGATTCTAGGAAATTTTTTTCGATTTGTCCAATTTTTTCAGAGAGTTTCTAGGAAATTTTCTCTGTGCGTTAGATTTTTTACCATGTTATATGTTCATGGACACGGTAGAGAATGACCTAGAAATAATAATCACTTCTAGGACCTATGGATCTGTAGAACTAAGCTGGTAATGAAGTAAGGTGTCATTGAATGAGGGCATCTTGCTGGCTGGTGTGGACGTTTGCGGCTAATGCTCCTGGGCAGATCGCCAAAGACTCTGTTACTGGGGATAGGCGTCCGTAGAGTGACGTGCTCGGGATACCACCTTATGACTGGTATTTTCACATGTAACCTAACCTTGCAGAAGTAGTTCGCTCCTGAACCTAGCTTTTCTTAACCTAGTATCCCTGATTTTGTTTTTTTAACCAATTTTGTTGGTTGTTTTATTTTGTTTAAGCCATTAAGTCGTCTCGCGGAGAATCACTCATTAGGTTGTGGCGCGCCTTATTGCGCGCGCTGGGACTAATAAATAAATAAAACAAATAAATATCCCAGGTTTGAATTAGACCAAAACTTAGACCTCTTCTCAGCTTCTCGGGTTCGAGCTCTCCCCATCAGTAGGCCCCATGGGAGCTTCAGGACTGGGAGCCTGCTACTCACCGTGAATTTCACCCCTTCACGAGGAAAATCCCCAGTGCAACCCACAGAACCTTACCATCCATTCTTGTTGACGTCTAATCTCAGTCGGTTTTCTGTGGTTCCACATGATCATAATGTATGGAGCTCATGAGGCTGTGTACTTGTCCATCAATCACTGTTTTTCGTTTTCGATGCTTCACTCATCGGTGCAGTGTGCAGAACATGCGCGAAAAACCGTGGACAACTCCCATCACTCAATGCCCACTGTTTGCCCTTACAAACACTAGAAAGCATTTCCGAATGCCGCATCCTGAGAAGAAAATGACTAGATTTCTACCAATTTTTGAGTAATTATGCTCGTTGTTAGAGTTTATACACATTTTAATATTGCCCTGGGGATAGTTCCATGCTGTCCACTAGTGCAATGCGTTCAGCTTAGTCGCATTATCGCAAAGATTTATAGCTGTGTTGTGCGTGGAAAACAGATGAACTACGTAAGGGCAAATTATGCTGCAAATCATCCTGGTAATGGCGTTCGGAATGGGCCGGCCTTCTTCGAGTGCACTAGGAGTTCTAATTCATGTCACAAAGAAAGCTGCAGCATGAGTTCTGAGAAGGTTGTGTGATGTATGTGCATGTGTATAGAAGATGGCGCTTCTCTTGAAATGCGACTTCAAGGCACCCAGATAATTACATAGCTTCTTTTCCATGAGTTGGCCTTGTGCGCTGATATTTTAAATTTTCCCTTTGGTAATATTCATCAGTTATAATTCAAAACTTAAAATGTTCTGAAAGGTTGAAACATGAATCTTTGTTAGAACACATCCGTGGTATAATACAGGGCTTCTCAAAATTCTTCGTGGTAACTCAGAAAGAGATATTGCTTCAACTACCATATGCCCATTGTTAATAGTCAGGAACAATGGTTTTCGTGAAAAAAAAAACTAGCTTTATTTAACCCCAACGGAGAGAAAAGTCGGATCCATCAAGCTTTTCACTAGTATCAGGTTGGTCAGAAAGTCGCGCCCAAAATTTTCATCCCGTTTTGTTCTTGTCATAACTTTATCAAACAACTTTCCGAGCCAGTATCAAAATAAATACAGCTAGTAGTGATTGTGCACTATTTATTGGCTCTTTCACTGATTCAACCTCTAGAAAACTTCGGTTCTTATGAGTCAAAGGAGCTAAAGCCCCTTCATCCTAAAGGTCCTCGATTTTACAGAATTTTTTCCTCCAATTATTTCGCTGGCAGGTAAGCTTCAAAGAGGCTGCTCAATGCATAATTTTCCTCCATTTATTACATTGTAATTGTTTACAAGTTTAATTAGAAAGTCTTTTCAAGGAACTATTCCCTTTCACCGCTTTTCCTCTGCTCATCCATTTCATCACTGCTAATTGATGAACGCATTGTCAGAAGAATAGAAAGTACCTTGTCCCAACAGCTCCGCTTGTTTATACTAGGCATCTCCAACGGAAAAATTTGCGAAGTCGTGGTGGAAAATGTGTGGGGTAGTACAGGACTTTCCATTTTTTCCTCTTTTCTCTGACCGTTTTCCGAACCTGGCCTCAAATGATGATCCAACTGTCCTCGAGCAAAAATCTGATGCGAATGTATTTTTCGAGAAACTGTTGCTTTTACCTCTTCAAATACCTCTCCTCCTCCTTTCGTTCCCTCATATCCTGAAATCAGTGTACAATTTATCGTATCGGTGATCTGGCATTCCATTGTCAAGTGCCTGGGAACTCTTTTGCTTGCGGAGATGTTCAAGAATCCAGGGATAGGCTATTTGCTGACAAATCGGGAAAATTCTGGAAAAAAAAATCTACGTTGTTCCTTGCTCTGCTTTACTTTTGCTTTACCGTCGTTTATATTCTTTCCATTGTTTTACTTTATTTTTTTCACCATTTTCCCTGTATTTATTTTTTGCTTGTTTCTTTTCATACCTTTCTTTGTTCGCTTTACTCCTTTCTATTCCAGAGCCCTCATGGGAGTGCTTCAGGGTTTAATTAACGAATATGGTTGTGGTGTGGCATGGCACGAACAGAGGCGCATAAATGAATTGCATCCAGATGCGGGATCTCTTTTTATTATATTTCCAAGAACAATGATGAATTTGAGTGTTTCCTGGAGTACTCCACATTCTCCGTTCTCCCGAAATCCCTGCTAGGGCAATAAATTACAAGGTGTGATTCAAGCGCGGTGTTTTTTGTGCTTATGCACACACGGCTGTCGAGACATATGGGTGCATGTGTGCGTGTGGTGTGGCTAGTCGCATGCGATGTATCAAATTACGCTGAGCATCTCTCATCCCACGCCGATGTTATTCTTCCTGACTGGATTCTGTGCTTTCAGGCAAGATTGACCCATAGTCTGTTGTCTTTTCGGAGCCTATTAGGGCATAATCTTAGCCCTGGTGGATTTAAGCTGACTTTCTTTACACGTATTCTCGGTGAAGAGCTTCTGAAAGCCTGCTGTGATTGCTGTGATTCATGAAGCCGCTTCAGGAGGTTTTCTGGTTGCCCGCATTAACCCAAGTCCTCTAGAGTGCTCCCCTGACAGCTGATTTGTTCGACATGACATAAGCAATCAATCATGCGGAGTTATGTCATATGTCATTTTTAGCGTTTGTCATTCTTCCTCACAGTTTTTGGGAGAATCCCCTGACGACGACAATCAACTGAAGCTTTCTTTTATGATCTCGGAGTGTCACAGGTGTTCTACGGTGTTTTTGGAAGATCAGCTCCAGCTTTTCACTTCGGATCCCTAAGAATGGAAGGGGCATGGTAGCTGTAGATGTATTTTGGGCGTTTTAGCCACACATCCTGGGTCTCTCTTGCGCAATTTTTCCTTCCTTTTTTTGTTCTTCGCTGTTTGGCCTTCAGTTACCAATGTAATTTGGTTTCTGTAGGAGAAACTTTTTTATAAGTATCCTTTTATTTATGTAGCTATGTGTTCGGTTTCTAATTATTTAGTTCTGCTATATAGTGGTCATATGATCCACTGTTAGTTACATAATCGGGAGTGCGGTTAAAGCTCGCTCTTATATTAGGGTGTTAAGTTGGAAATGCGCGTTTTTGCATCGGACAAATTATTTTCTAAAAACAAAGCTACAACACCCCAGTCCAAGTTCAATGCAGAATTAGTGTTGCTGAATCTTCGACATTTTCCACAAAAAAAGTGAGCGCTCTCCTCTGGGTTATCGCAGCGCAGTGACCTAAGATAGCGGCTTACCCAAAATTTGTTCTCGTCGCAGTTTTGTAATTTTTCTCATTTATTTAACGCTTAAACGAAGCAAGCAGGTGGTCGCCTGATAGCGCAAAGTCTGGCCTATTAGGCGATCCCAAGTGCGACTCTTTATTCCGAATGTGAAGAACAGGGCAGTCGAGGAAACGATTTTCAGTCGGAATTTCGGTTCAGTTACCCAAGTTCGAGGCCATTTTCGAGTAATTTATTGTTGCATGGATTTAGCCAATTAATTCACCAAAAATTCTCTTAATTCTATATATGATCTGTAGTGGTGCTCCGCTGCAGTTTCACGCTCTTTAACAACATAAAATTAGGGAACAGAAATTTTAAAATTTTGGTAGGTCTTCTTATAAAGTCCTTTAAAAAACAAAGAATAAAGGAATACTCGACAACTTGCATATGAAAAAATTCTACATGAATTGCTCTTTCAGGGGGTGGTAAAAGTTTGGCGAAAAACGTTTGGCAACACATTCATAAAAACGTCGAAACTTCGGCGCGCATTTCCAACTTAACACCCTAATAGATTCTCACTGAAGGTATTGCAGTCGATGATTCTGGAGCGTAGTTTATCAGAATATGATATGTACACAGCAATGGCAAAGATCGCTGACTTTCCTGCCGAATGAGGAGACTGAGCCGAACTGTCGACCGAGCTATGTATTGAGTTGATACTGATATTGATCCGGATATTGATCGGTATTGACGCAGTTGTAGTAGTCACCGCAACCGACGATAGTTGCGATGCGACGGTAAAAGGGCGAAGAAAAGGGCGCTGAAGCTCGGTCTCTTGCTGTAATGGTTCTGTGGTGTATCATCATTTATCCCATGTTAGCCCCAAAAGCAAAGAGAAGTTCGTCTGCGCGGCTTAAATACTGTCGCAATCACAACATTACAACATATAATCTATCCTCAAGAATGCAAACAAACATGAAAACTCGCAAAGTCGCAATGTCTTGCGACACTTGCCCATTTTTTATACAATGCCGTCGCAGCCTGCAACGTCAACATATCAAAATCTGATGAGATCCGCTAAAGATAACTAAACAATGATATTGAAACTTCTCTGGCCACACTGTATTGTGATGGTAGCACAGCTACAAGGAGCATGACATAACTGATAACCTTTGTTTTAATTAGAATCTTTACCCTGTCCATTTTGCATGCGTGAAACTCCAGTTTTTCAGTACAAACCTAGGGCCTATTATTCATCAACAACACTAAAGTTCTATGAAGTCATGACCTGAATTGAAGTTGCTATGGAGTGTACCTAAATATTACAGGCTATGACATCACATGTTTTTCGTAAATAAAAGCCCAATGATCTGAATTCTCCCTAATGATTTGTTGGGTGGGTGTTTCTCCATTTAAATCCCAGGAGGACTCAATCTGAACGCCCTTTATCATCTATTCGTCATCATGTTTGCGTGAGCATCACCCTTGAAGTGTTGTCAGCTGACCGCAGCCCATCTGATTGAGCTCTCCATTTTCAGCACTGATGTACTCCGAATGAGTGACCGTTCTTTGCTTAACATCCCCTTGATGTTACTATACTCCATTGATTCCTCAATTTTTCGTGGTTTTGCCACGTTTGCTGGCGTCTGATCCTGAAAAATGCTACCTATGCATTAATCATAGCTAGAGCGGTTCGAATGGAAGAAGTGTTTGAGGTAAAGAATGAATGGATGGATGAATGAATGGATGGATGGATGAATGAATGAATGAATGAATGAATGAATGAATGAATGAATGAATGAATGAATAAATGAATGAATAAATGAATGATTGAATGGATAAATAAACAAATAAATAAATAAATAAATAAATAAATAAATAAATAAATAGATAAATTAATAAACTCGTCTATCGCGGATTCTGCTTGAAGTGCTCTGTCTTGCTAGAAGATTCAAAGCAATAGAATACAAGAGCAGAATTCTCGTCGTTCCCTTTCTAAAGGCTCTAACTGTTTTGCTGTCCTGTCAAAAGGTAAATAAATAGCAAATATATGGTATATATAGTATATATATATAGTAAATATATATTTATTTATTTGTTCATTTATTTATATCCATCTGCATCGAATTTTGTAAGGATCTGTCCAGCTCTTTCTGCATATTGTGCTCCCCTAGGAGAATTTCCCCGGTTAGACATCTTTTGTTCTTGAAAATTCTGATGGATTGACTCCAGAAATTCCTTCCATCCGTTTTTTCTTTCTTTCTTGGCCACCTATGTCCTATGTGCTCAAATTTTCCACACGAGTGGAGAAACTCTCGAGTTCAAGCAATGTCCCTTGAGGCGGCCTAGTTGGTTTTTGAAGACGTTCGAGAACTTCGAAGTACTCAAATTTCGAGGGAAGTTCTGTAGCATTTTCTCCATTTTTCAACACGTGCATGCTGAGACATCCATAAATTCGTTATGGGCCACGGGCACTCTTCTGTCCATAAGAGCGTGAAGGCTTTGTTAATAACCCGCTCACGCAACATTCATCACCAGCAACGCCCAGATCCTACTCTGTCCCCGCCTGGAAGCCATGTCGCTAGTGTTGAGGACCAATCTGTTGACTAAATGATTGTTTACCAACAGTCGACGGAATATGACGGCGCCTGGCCCTTCCCACTGACTAGCAACTCAAATAACAATCAACATATGACTTCTCACCTACGTGATTCGATTGTTTTCTTGCCCGGCGTGGGATGGCAATGTTTCCGGAAAGTTCTCTTGTTTTTCTCCATTTCTTTGTACACCAGGTCTCAGAAATGTCTTGTTTTCTCATCAGATTTTTTTTCGGAAAAATTTAACATTAATCTGTCGTTATTACGCTGTGATGTCATTTTTCCTTGAAAAATAATAAATTGACATCACTTTTCACACACTAAGTCGGATTTTTGTGAAATCCTGGTAATCCATGTCAGCTTCAGCTTCTAAATAGTACCCCTCTGTTATTAGACCCCTACTCATTAGAAAGTTGTGAGAGTCTCTTCTTTGCTACTTACCATGTAGTAGAGATTGCTTCGTGCCCTTTTGTGGATGTGATCCTCCCCCTCCGCACACTCATCCTAGAGTTAGCTTTCCGCCTCCATCCGATATTATTCTTATTTGCTTGTTTAGTTATGCAAACTCTGTGCTCAGTGAGCCAATACTCTGATGTTGAATGGCAATATATTTGGCGAGGTTTGTTTGGCAACCTCGCAGACGAGCTTGCAAACTAGCCAGGCAAACGAACCCCGTCAAATGTATTGCCAAACACGAAGTCCCGTAAACTGTCTTGCCAAACAAACCCCGTAAAATGTATCGCCAAACAAACCCCGTAAAAAGTATCGCCAAACAAACCCCGTAAACTGTCTTGCCAATCAGGGAGTCCCGTAAACTGTCTTGCCAAACAAACCTCGCCTTTTGTATCGCCAAACAAGCTTGAATGCGCAAAAATTCTGATAACACCGGGAACCGTACCGTGGTTCTGAGAATGGGAGTCCGCTGCCTTACCAACTGCGCCATCCGAGCCGACACCGATGATGATTGAATCACCCGCTAAGAATGAAATGAACATATTAACCCGTAAAATGTATCGCCAAACAAGAAGTCCCGTAAAATGTATTGCCAAACAAGAAGTCCCGTAAACTGTCTTGCCAAACACACTGTCTTGCCATTTGTATCGCCAAACACCCGTAAACTGTCTTGCCAAACACATTGTCTTGCCAATTGTATCGCCAAACACCCGTAAAATGTATCGCCACACAAACCTTGCCTTTTGTATCGCCAAACACCCGTAAACTGTCTTGCCAAACACACTGTCTTGCCATTTGTATCGCCAAACAGGCTCTTCACTCATTCTCCCGTAAAATGTATTGCCAAGCAAAATTTTCTCCCGTAAACTGTCTTGCCAAACACGAAGTCCCGTAAAATGTATTGCCATTCAACATCAGAGTAACAAGTAGAGTAGCTCGTTATGAAAGAGAAAAAACAAGTAGGGCGAAATCAGAGAGCAACTATGAGCCGTCCATTGCCATTTTTTTGGCCCATGGTATGAATAATATCTTACTTCTTAGTAATTGGCACTTCATGTGTGTGTGTGTGAATCTGTGCACGAGAACCAGCCATCAAAAATGGAAAATACCTACACCATCGTGTTCAGCGCGCCGAGTTATGTACGAAAAGGTTGCAAATTTTGATTTTTACGTTGATTTACAGGTGTTTTGGGCCACTTTTGTCATGTTCAAACACGTTGAGGACCGACTGTTGTGTTTACCACAGCTGGAATGAATGAGATAAGTCCAGACACTATAAAAGGGAAGAGATGGGTAGGACCTCTTTATGTCGAAGAGGATGAGCCAGAAAGGCGAAGAAGGACGCGGATGAGGGGTGACGCTGTAGGGTTGGGCCGGCGCCGGAAGCGGTGATAATGCTATGCAAGGGATCCACTTTTGTGGCAACGGCGCGCCGGCGTCCAAAAGTGGGGGGAGGGGGGAACTGGAAACGGGTCCAACTGTGGGAAGAAGGGGCGCTGGCGTCTAAGAGCGGGAAACGGTCAGAGACGGGTCCAACGGTGTGATAAGGGTGCGCCGGCGTCTAAAAGTGGGGAAACGTTCAGAGATGGGTCCAACGATGTGATAAGGGTGTGCCGGCGTCTAAAAATGGGAAAACGCTCAGAGTCGGGTCCAACGGTGTGATAAAGGTGCGCCGGCGTCTGAAAGTGGGGAAATGCCTGGAAACGGGTCCAACGGTGGAGTGAGAGACGCTCGTGACTGAAAGTGAGGAAACGCCTGGAGTCCAATGGTCCTACACAAGGAAATACGTCGCGCGCCTGTTGCACAGCTGTGGAAAAGGCGCCTCGGAACCAGAAAACTCGAAAGTGCAAAAAAAAACGAGGGTTTTAATAAGTGAGGAATGGCCGGTGAGGTGTGAGAGGTGCCGCACGAATGCAACGCGAGCGAAACGAGCACGAAAAGACGCCTGAGAGTCCGGCGTCAGCCGGACGATAAGCTGTACTGAAAGAAGGACGTCTCCTAGGCACTGCTGAGCTCAGCTCTCAACCAAGGAATTGAATTATTCTGTGGCAATCTCCTCAGAACTGCAAGTGGCCCTACCCTTCATCACATGACGGTAGCTTTTTGGCGGCCTCGAAAAGCACGCGGCGCGACCGCGACGCTCACGATGGAATCGTCGCCGCAGTGATGGGTCTGGGTTTTCTTGATAGTTGTTCAGCACATTAGGGCTTAGCTAGTAAGGAAACTAACCAAGTATAGAGAGAACACATCGATTGTTGTCCCGGAGAGAATTCCTGCTCGACGCGGTCGCGCCGCGTGCTTTTAGAGACCGCAGAGAGGCCACCGCCATCGACGCCCACTGTAAACACACGCGTTCACGTAGCATAAATTGCCCTTGAAGATATTGTTTCACCTCATAAGTCTTCCTCGAGCCTTGTACAGGAATGAGCTCCAGAGAGCAAGGGTAGATAAGATATGTCTTGAAACCACTGGAATCCAGCTCTTTTATTTTTTTCCAATGACAAATAAAAAGTAACAGATCATATGTGCCTGAATACTAAAGATTGGACTCATCAGCAGGAGAAAGGAGGGAGTGGGAAATTCAAAAAAAATTATTAAAAGATGAGAAAATGTAGGGTATGAAAGCAAGAGAATTGACGAGGAGCTTCAATGCTTTTTGTGTTTTGGAAAACAAACAAACAATTGTTTGAAATTATGAAAAACAAAAAAGAAAAAAAAAACAAAAAGGGAAAAGAAATCAAGGAAAGGCTTCGTTTCGTTTCTTCCCTTAGACAGAGAACTGAGCTTCCTCGATTCTCTTCGGTAATGCCCTTAACAGGTGGTGTGAATCGACAAGGAACTCGCATGCTCAAGCAGCTGCTCGGCGAGTTAATATTTTTGAGTAACACCACTGTCCTTAAAATTACTTCGCGTATGCGAACCATTACGAGTGCTCCCTGAGAATTCTACGGATGAACTTCTAAGGCACTTTGGTTTAAGAGTAACTTTCTGGGTATTCGTTCATCAGAATTCAATGTAATCCTATTATTATAAGTCAGGTGCTTCGAGAAGGTATTCCTCTCCTACGACGAACCATCTCATTCCTCAGTTAGGTAGAAAAGCAGAGGTGTAAGCATACTTGTAATCAAGCAAAGCAAGCATTCCTTATAAAGTGCACATAGCACCAGCACTCATTCCATTATCTTCGGAAGAAAGCCTCTGCTTGGATGCCAGCTGCATAAAAACCTTGATTAAGCCTGGATTTTTTTGAGTTTCCTTTCATCAGCCGCTGCAGGCGATAATCCTGCCAACTGAGGCCACTCTGAAATTGAATTTTCTATTTGAATCGTTTCCTCTTGACATCTCTCCATTTATTTTGCTAACGCTCAGCTCGGAGCACATCATTCGTCTCCACGCAATTCCTCAAATCCTTTGAAACTTTATGTTTTGTTTGGTTTTCAGCACTACCCATATTATTACTCAAAGCTACGTTTTCTCATTTATTGGCCCCTCATTGAAGTCGCAAACTCATTAAAACATTAATAAACTAATGTACAAGGGAAATTTGCTCCATGTCTTTGTTTATTATTTGGGTTGTTTTTCCGACAGAACAGAGGCATTAGTTAGGCTTTCAAATCCGTTATAGCCCCATGTTTATATTCTGGATATTTCACTAGGATTAGCTAGGAAAAACAATACATATAATTTCCTGGAGATTAGAAGATTAGCTAGAGAAAAACAACATACTAAGAAGCATAGTGACGTTTCCAAAAAGATATAAAAGCGACTTAGTTTGCTCATATAAGCCAGTTTAATCATTTAAGCCGGTACATATGTAGAAAAGGGGGTTCAAGATGACGCCGTCTTATCCCGGCTTAGCATATGATTAGGTGGATTCAGTATTTTGGACCACCGCATACACTTGAGAACGGAGTAAGAATGAAATCAGCAATTTCAATGGTACGTGCGTATGTGCAGAGGATAGGACTACCAAAATACCGATGCCGCGTCGCATGCGTGCGGGTCCAGGCCACTGAATCTCCTAGACAATCCTCATGAATCATATCCACATTTCAAGTCCTGACATCCGTATTTCTTAGCACAGGATAAATGAATAGCATACTTCAAGAATGTGACTGAGAGAACCAAATTCAGAAGAAAAATTCTTTCGTTATCTGCATTTCAACACGGTGATCCAAAAAGGTTCGTTAACTACCAGGACCGCATGTATCAGATTAAGATTACCCGGGTTAATTGTGGTAACCCGCCTAAATCTACCCACCGTTATCACGGACGTCAATAAGTTAACCTCAGGTAATCTCAGCGGTGCATCCAGACCCTGCTCTGCTTGTAAACTATCACTGGTCAAAGTCTGTGTACGGAAATTTTAGCAGTTTTGGATTTTTATCTGTTCCTGGATTGGTTCGTTGCCTTCCATTGATATCGAAAATGTTCAGAACCTGTAAGACCAACCCTATCCCCTACATGGACAATTATCAACAGAAGCACGGGTGTCTAATGGACATTTTCGTGCTTGTCATTGGGGTAGAACATCTGGGTGGAGCTGGTAAATTTTAAAAATGTAGCCTATGCTGGTTCCAATTATCCCTTTCCAGTGTGCTCCAGCGTATTTAACCACACATAGGATAAGTGTCCGACCTCCGTTGAAACCCCAAAATCTGATAATATATTGAATAGAACGGCCTAGGTGGGTTGGTTCCACTAAAATTACTTGTCACGAATTCTTGTAACGTGATGACGTCATTCATCAATGTCTGATCTATACAACTCGGCATCGCGTGGATTCTCAGTCGTCATGAGGCCGTTATTATTTTCTCGAAGAAATCCAATGTCACGTGCCCTTTTATGGCCCTCTTTCAGGCGTGCATGGGAAAGCTACGATTCCAACGATGCGGCGTTGAGGATAAGATTACGGCTGCTCGTGCGGTCTTTCGTCATTGTCCACTTTTCAACTATTTTCCACATCGCTTTCACGTTTTGAACCATACTTTCACTAAGTTTTGGAGAAGCCTTGCCTCAGCAGGAGAGACTTTTTTTTTTAAAGAAAGCTCCATTCATGCAGAAGTAGGAAGTTGTCTAGGCGAATTTGTTGCTCGTGCTCTGTTCAAAGTACATACGTGCTTGCAATTTTTCAATCCTTGTTTCTTCCAAGAATAGCTGTTGTAAACTGGAAAAATCCAGGAATAGTTTGAGTTATGGCCCTGTCATCTACACGAATTTCGTTGGCACAGTAGCCATGCCGTGCATCTTCGTGCTTGGTACATCCAGATGAATCCGTGCTAGGTTTTATGGATTGTTCAGTGGGTTTAACATGCTTAGATCGTCTGAAATGAACACATAGTTTGATTGCGGCGCAAGAGTGGATGATAGGAAGGGTTAATCTAACAAAAATGAACTGCTTGTGTGAACCAATCGCAGAACAGTGGCACCGCCCTAACTCTTTCCTTTGTGCAACACATCCCGAAGTATAACGATTGATTGCACTGAAAAGATCCCACGCTCTTATGTATCTTTGCGAATCTTACATGCACCATTAACGAAAAACCAATTCAGATGCAGCAATTTTCTGGCCGCTTGTATTTTATTAGAAAAAAGCAGGAAATTTCTCGGTGTCCAGGGCAATTTGCTTTCAAATGCCGCAAATCATGGACAAAAGAATCGATTCATATGTAAACAGGCAATAGGCGTGCGCCTATGTTTATTACATTTCGCTCTGCTGCCAATTCATTATTTCTACAATGATTTTTGTGTAATTTCTCCCTCATGAACAGTGCAGTTTGATCATATACATAGTGTTTTCTCCCTCTACATACAGGGACAAACGTAAACTGAAAATTACTTAAACTGAAAAAAGACGGAGGCAGCGCATTCCGACAAACTACGGATTTCAACTGCTTGTTGAAAGGTCGTTCTTTCCTTTCTTCCTCTAAGTTTCAGGTATTTTTCTTCCCATTTATTTATTTATCCTATACGTTCGTGAGCATTAATAGGAGAAGCAGCTAAGGACAGAGGTCGAAGTTGAAATCTATTTTTTTGGCGGCAAATATCATGATTCTTGGATCAGGTGGTTCGACAAGTAATGGGTAAACAAGCCGTTCTGCTTCTAAGATGGTCCCATCTGGGAAGATCAAGTGGTCTAACGATTACCTCTCTCATAACCTTCTGTTTACCCCCAACCCTCCATCCAGCACTAACTGTTAGTTTTTTAAACTTCTGTACTTGAGATTTTGGATGTTGGGGCCATCGAAGTGGCGAAGACTCCAGTTGTTCTTTACATACACTAACTCTCTTCTCCACTCACACCTATCCCTCTATCTCCTGTCGCCAACGGTATTCATATTCTTCTCAATCCTTCCATTTCCTATAGATTCAGCAGCAACCAAAGCAAACTAACACCTAGAGCTACCGCTACACGCATTTGCTGACGTCACCTTGTAATATTATACATGCAAGCAATATAAAATAATAACCATTCACATACCCGCCCACGTTTTTCCGCGTTTCGTGACGGCCTGAAAATTAGCTTCGCGGGAAGATGGCTTTTTCCGCTGGAAATTTCGTGTTCGTCATAGACACGCACACGTGCAAAGAAGCTGTCATCTAATCCTACATATTATAGGAGCTTCTGCTATGTCGTCACTATGATTTCTAGGCTTGAAATACGTTTATTTCGTGAGGGCGTAAGATATAACTTGATTGAAAGGCAGCTTACTTCTTACTAGATTTAGGATGATTTAAATTTTGTGAAAAGGTGGGCAATAGTGTGTCGATCGAATAATGTATTAGATGCAATCGATGTTCGAGTATTAAATTTCGAATAAGTCGTCGAGTTCAAATGTTTAGAAATGGTAGAACCCTACTACGCCTTTGGGTGATACGAAAATAAGCTGAGGTGAAGGTTTTTTGGAGTGTTCAATTTTTGGATGAATTTTTGAGCTGTTACTCAATTTATTTCATTTTTATTCGATTTTTGCTTGGTCAAAACTCTAGTGATTATTGAAGATCCAGCACGGAATTTTGAAGGTTCCAGCCTGACGTGTTCTAGGAATGCGAACGCTGATGCATGGATGCAAAAGGGAAATTAAACAGTTAGTATAAAAGTATGGAAAGAGTCATTTACCCTTCTTTCCAGGAACTGTTAACAGAAACTTAACAGTTCCTGGAAAGAAGGGTAAATGACTCTTTTTATACTACACTTTTTATATATCTACACTATGTATATCTTTCTAAACTACATATATTTTGGTACTCTTTTTAAATTACTCTTTTCTTAATTTTCTCGATACTAAAGTTGAACGTACCTACGTAAGTCTTCCTTTTGATGTCATTGCTCTGCAGTCTTTCTCATCCCTTTCCAGTTTTTTTGAATTCTCCACTTTATATACTTTTGTCGTTTTTTTCTCGCGAGTGGAAGCTGTCCAGCGATGTTGACATCATGGTTTACCGTATTACCCAGGACAGAAAGTCAAATGTGATGTCGTTGTTCGTACACGCTTTTTTTATCCTATCACTCATCTTTGTTCCGATTCCCATTTATAATTCTCATTTCTTTTTTAAACTTTGTTTACAGCGTTTTCTGATCATCTTCATTACTTTCAGCTACGTATTTCATAATTATACAACAAGGTTCTGTTCTCATCGTGACTTTTGACAAAAAGCTGTATCTTATTCGCTTACATTCATTTCTTGCTTTCTAAAACTTCTCTCTTAAACTTTTCTCTTATCATCCCAACTTATTCATTATTCACTGTATTTATGTAGTTGAATCCTATATGCATACTTCTACTATTATCTCATATGGTACTGCTACTAGTTCAACTCACTTCTGATCACTTCATCTACGAACAGTAGCCAACATTTCACTGTGCTCGCCATGGAACTCATTCCATAATTCAGGATCAGCTGTTATTTTGGCGCTGCCGAACAATAACGGTGTTTTTCGTACTCGCTATATTTTCACTAGTAGGCGTGGACTCCATGAGACAATATTTTGACATTATAAGGCTCCATGATTTCAATATCCACCCCATCACCGGGTATTTCTGTCTATACTCACACTCGAACTCCTTCGTCGATCAGAAATCCACCAATCGGAGCGCGTTATTGCGCGACGTAATGAGTTAGTTTGTTTGCTGATGCTCCGGGGACTCTGGTTTCCGACGTGGTGAGCTGTTTTTCAACCGTTATTTTCGGGAAGGCTGCCAAACCGACCAGGATATTGCGATGAAAAAGTATTTAAAAGTGGGGTAGCGGCCCCTCGGCTGTCAGTACCTCTTCTCTCTTTGCCCCAGGTCCTCATTTCCAACCCGTACACATGGAATGTATACCTTTTATTACTACAAGGATCCAGGCATAATTCTGAAAAAATTCTCCACTGGCCCTTGCTTAAGCTTTCTATGTATTTAAAAGGAAAATATCTATATCAATTACAGGCGGACGCCCACCCCCC